>VDFB02081060.1:0-29184 GCA_007258455.2 Sequoia sempervirens | reverse complement strand
CTAACCAACCAGCTTTTCCTTTCCCCATTTCCCATCAAAATGAAGTTGACAACATCAAGAAAATCCCTACTTCAACACTCCCCAAGTTTTATGGACTTGTCACAGAAGATCCTAATACCTTTTTATTTGAGTTTGACATACTCTACAGGAGTTATGATTATACTACTGATGCCCATAGGCTTAAGCTATTTCCTACCACTCTGAAAGAGGCTACATTAAGATGGTTCATGAGCCTAGGCAAAGCTACTATGGAAACTTGGGAAGAAATGAACAAAAAATTCGTTGAGAAATACAAAGAATATTACAGGGGAAACGACATGAGAGGAGGTGACATTTTCAGAATGTAGCAAAAGGAAGATGAGAGCCTGGAAGATTACATTGCAAGGTTTTTGTTTTTCCTACTAAAATCTCCACACCCTACACTCATTGAATTCTCACAAAAGTTGATTTTCTTGAGAGGAATCAATGATAGCTACACTGATGCCTTGGACCTCATGGGAGGAGGAGATATCTCCCTAGTTCCTTGGGAAGATATCAAGAAAATATGCCAGAACTACTCTAGGGAAGCTTTAAAGAAGGGGAGAGCTTACCAATATTCCATGGGTAAGTCAACTACCGATGGAATTTCAAGAGTGTATTTTACTCATTTGCTAGCATACTTCAAGCAAGACATTATAAATAATCTAGCTACTCAGCTAGATACACTTCAAGTGAAGAAGAAACAAGAGGAGGTAGAGGAAATGTTGACATAGTATTGCCCCCATTGCAGACAAAAGAAGAGGGACTACAGATGCAAGATGGTAGCTAACCTTGAAAGCAAGCAAATTCCACCTGAGTTCAAACCAATCTAGATTGAAGAAGACCAAGTCTACTATGTTGCACAAAGGAAGCCTTGGGCTCCAAGACAAGGTATGCCACCAGATCCAATATCCTTTGCTAGGCCATATTTTAATTCCTATTCATCTAGTAACCAATGGAAACCCCCATATCCATCCAGTTATGGAGGATATCCACCATAGCCTTGGAGTAATGCTCCAAATGCTTGGCCCAATCATCAAAGTTCTCCACCCTAGTGGCAACAACCTTGGGGGAATTGGCAGCAATTTCAAGGGAATTGGCAGCCACCTCCAGGAAATTTGTAGTAAAAAAATCAATGGAGAGGAGGACAACAATGGCCTACCCAAACAACCAGTTGCATGCAACCACTATAATTTCATTATGTGACTATTCCTACAGCCAAAGCAAACAAAGTAGTACCCTATTTGTTGTTCATATTTTCATTACTGTTCTTCATTTTAGTTTGAAGTAGTTGTTGATTGATGATTGGCAGTTACGGTATTCCCTTCTAAGCAATTTACTTTTAGTATTGTAAGTTCCTTAGTTGTAGAATGAAATGGCTACTTTGAGTTCCTAGTGCACATATTGTGCTGACCCATTTCAAGTTCACGTCCTTGGGTTGACAAGTTAAATGCACCTTCATGATGATTGAAATATCTATTCAGGTTAGATGTCCAATCTCTGAATCATGGCTAGTTCCTTGAGCTTGTTTGGAGGCTTTTATACACATTCTCATTCAAAACTAACCTCCCAACATACATAACCGACTTTCAAATTCTGAGACCTTTCATATTCCTAGAAAGTTAAATTTTTACAATTTTTTTGATTGACAACATTACATCTTTTTGTGCAAATTTTCCTAACTTGAAACCTACAACTCAAATCTCACCCAATTACATATTAAATGGTCTTTTAGACCTTATTTAGCATAAATATACTCAAACCACCCTAATCTACCCTTGACTCTACTATTGACCAACAAATCAAATGATCAAATTTGCAAACAAGACTTAGATGCTCCTGCACCAATATATTCTATGCAAAATCCCATGGCCTCTTGCATTGAATATCCCTCAAATATGTCGCCTTCTAGTTTTTCCCTAGTACAATTTTTTTTTTCAAAACCTTCATATATCGTTCTATAGTACACATCCATCTTGGTTCCTTGCATTCTGTTTAAGCAATGCTTTGAAGCTCCTATATTTACAAATGTGGGTCAAAAGCGATGAAGTAGAAAATTGCTTAAAGGATTTGCTGGGTAAAATTTTAAGGTCCTGGGGAATAGGATGTGCTGGACTCTTGGAATAACCTTCTCCCCAAACCACTGCTTCCAGCTTATTCACATGCAAAACTCTCATTCCTTTAGCATTAGGGCCCAACCTTATAACTCGCCAACTTTGGACCTCCAAAATTACTACATTCTCTTCACAATAGGTAAAATATTCTCCATTATGACATGCTGATAGTCATGGGTCTTGAGGCCTGCTTTCATTAATGTCAAATTTCATTTCTAATTCTACTACTTACATATCCAAAGTTTATATGAGATATCAACCTAAGAACCAGCATTACTTGTTCTGGCTTGTCCAAATATAAGGAGCATTAGGTTTTCTATATTTTTCATCATCATATTTTTCAACCCAAAGATTTTGATGAATCTTTAGTTGTCAAAAGTCTTCACGTGATGAAATAGCATCAAAATCACCAAAAAGAGTTTCTATAATAGCATAGGCTATATTTTTCTCAGTATGCATAAAGTCAACAGTATGCCTGATGGCTATATCCTTAAAGTATGGAAACTTATATAATATGCACAACCTTTTTACACCACTTTCATTATATGGATCATATCTTATTCCCATCAATCCCATCATTTTCTAAAATGACATTCTTTTTTTTCTATTCCCAACAATATAATCCCACCCTGCTATTAGTAATGGTGTCAATGATCTCCTTCCTTCTTTTTTGACTACTGAACTTGTTTTACTTATATGGATAATCTTCGCTTTAAGGTGTAAGCATTGATGTCCAATAAATACACTACTAAAACTCTTGAGTGCCCTTCATGTAAATCCTTTAAAGTTGTAAAGTAAGACATATCCATGGTATCCATGAACACTGAGACGAGACAATGTGCCATATGCAAGAAGACCATGAATCGTAAACAATAAGGAAGCTCTTAAAGTGAATTTGATTGAATGACTATCCCTTAAAGATTGAATTGCTTCAATTCCTTTCCAAAATTCCATTAGCTCATCATATAATGGCTCTAGATAAGCATCAATTGTATATGAAGTCACACTTTTCTTTCCTAGTATAATTAATGATAACATTAAGAAAAATGGTTTAGTTGCTAACCATGGAGGCAAGTTATAATTTATTAAAAACACTAGCCAAGTTGACCATTTAGTACTTTGATCTGAGAGTGGGTTCACCCCATCTAGATCCAAACCCAACCTTATATTATGAGGATCTTGAGAAAAATCTAGCCATATGTTATCAAATTCCATCCACGTCTTACAATCAGGCACATGTCGTTGTTTTCTATCAGTGCTCTTATTTTGGGAATTCCATTGCATAAGTTTAGCAATGTCTTTGCACCTATACATTCAGAGTAATCATGGGATTATCAGAAAGTGGCGAAGAACCTTTCTAGGAACCACAACTGATTTCAACCCTTCTCTATACCTCACTTGATGACATTTCAGACATTCACTCTCACTTGCAAGTTAAGAATTTGAAGGATTGTTGTCAAACAACTTAACATGAAATTAGCATACAAAGTCTTTGAAGCATCCTCCATCAACTTGGCCCAATCATCATTTAGACACGCATTCAACATTCTATCAACTTTAAACCCTTCATCTAACATTGTTGCCTCTTCATCTATGTTTGGTGCCACTTCATCTATGTTTGGTGCCACTTCTATTGTTTATGGCTTAGGGATATTGTTTATGGCTTCTAGTGTTGTCATTGATGGCAACTGAAGTCATTATCTTGGTCTGTAGATTAGGATCTACGTATACTGGCAGGAAATGTAGAAGATAGTGTGTTACTGACATAAAGCATGAAGAATAGGGTATCCGGTCAGTTAGTCGATTTGTATGCTTCATTGGATCATCATTTTGTGTTGTGGATCCCCAGGAAAGTTTGTTAAGCATGTATGTTACCTTATTGGTAAGTTTTGTGGTGTTGCAACAATCGGTGTATGAGTTAGGATATTTGGTAGAATGATTTTTTGTTTATTTTCTCATTGTGGCTGACTCAATGAATGTAGTGTGTTGCAGATGTATACAGAGTAGTTGTTTAATTGTTTCTAAGTTTGAGAATAATTTTTTGGGTCCCAGCTATGTCTTAGCTAACCTTTGCTAGTGTGCATTAAATATAACTTGTGATTTGAGTCGACTGTTGGAGAATATTTCATGTTTTTGTTGAAGCCGACTTAAGTGATTAAAATATTTGCTAGCAGATATATATATGAGATTGGTAATTCATTTTGAGAGGAGGAAGAGGTGGTGAGAAGGTGTGAATGTGTGAATAGAGTAGAATATATGTATGAGTGAACATCAAAAGATCAGTTGAGTAAATTTTGCTTGAGCAAAAGAAGATTGTTGTGAATCAAGGCTGAGCAGAGCAGAGCGAGTTGTAGGATCAGACAAAAGGTTCAAAATCTATTTTATGTGCTTCACTAGAATTGAATCTAGGAATTTGTAGATGCTATCTTCTTAGTTCAATTTTTTTATAATCAAAAACACTTTGTAAGGCAGTGAGCCTTCCTTAATTTGAGTAGTGAGCTCTAGGCAGTGTGCCTGAATGCAAGTGCATTACGTTTTATTCATACTTTTAACAGAGTATAAATTGAGGATTAATCTCCATCGTGGTTTTTCCCCTAATAGGGTTTCCACATAAAAATATTGGTGTTATGGTGTTTTGATCATCTTGTTCATGTTCTTGCATCATTATTTCTATTTATGTGTTTTAAATGGTTTAAGATCTGAATTGAAAGCTTAATTTGCTGAAAATTGATTCACCCCCCTCTCAGTGTTCCTTGAGTCCAACAATTGGTATCAGAGCATAGTTCCTCTATAAAATTTTAACATCTTGAGGTGGATCTTGGAATACAATGGACTTTGGTGGTATTCAACAACAACTTATGGTGGCACTTGATGATCTTGATCAGTCTAAAGCAAAAGTCATGGAATTAAAAGAAAATCTTGTGGATGCTGAGAAATTCATTCAATCATTGAAGGAGAAAATCAATGAGTCAAGAGAAAAGAGGAAGGAAATTTTTGATCAAATGAAACAAAAAGAAAATAAAAGCTTGGAAGATGTTCACTTGAATCAAACCCTAAAAGAGATAACTGAAGAATGTGAAAAACTTGCTAGAAATAATGCTACTCTGAAGCTTGAGATGGAATCTGTGGCAATGAAGCTAACTAAGGAGATTGAAGAAAGGAAGAAGAATGAGGAGATTTTGGCCCAATCCTTAAAATAAAAATCTGAAGAATGCAACAAAGTAAATAATGGATTCATTCAGTTGGAGATTGAAATGCAACAATCCAAAAATAATGAACAAGAACTTGAAAGACATATAGTTATTCTCAGAGATGAACTCACTACTGCAAATGAGTAGAAGGGGAAGTTTAGGATCAGTTTTTCTAAGCTTGATGAGCTTACTAAAGGTCAAAAGGATGCAAATGATAAGCGAGGTCTTGGATATGAGAAGGAAGAAAGCTCCGGATCTGGACATAAGGATTCTAGACAAAGAAATTAGATGAACAAAGGAAAAAGGTATCTGGTAAGACAATCCAATGCTCAGAAGTTTAATTTTTATTGCTTTGCTAGCAATAAATTTGGTCATATAGATTCTTAGTGTAGAAGTAAAATAAATTCAAGCAGTCCATCATTTCCTGGTCAATGTTTTAATTGCAAAAAGCTTGGTGATAGGGAGGTTGGAGGAATCACTCACTGATTCCTGCTCTGGGTCTTCCTTGCAAGACCTCCTTGGTGTCTTACTTCACCACCTTAACCTATAGGACCTTCTTCTTGGTTAGGTTCCCCTGTTTCTCCTTGCAAACCCCACTACCATCACAAAATCTTTCTACCAAGTCAAATCTTGGTGCAAACTTACAACTCTCTCCTTAGCCCTTAATCCACACTAAAGACTACAATACCTCCAAAGCTTGAATTTTGATTTGTAGGGGTGTGGAGGTGTTTCTATTCATTGAAATTCATCCAATTTTGGTTCGAGGGTCCTTCTAGCTCCATGTCTTGGTTGCTTTCACCAAACCCCCATTTAGGCCTTAGAAGGCTACTAGCCCTAAGAGCCCAATTAGGTCTCCTTCTCTGAGAAAACTGGTTATTGCTCAAAACTTTCCAAAGAACACCTCATTCTTTCTTTGAGGTTCTTGGTTCAAATGATCAACTCTCAAAGATTTTTGAGGTTTTGGGTCTTTTTCTGCCGTACAAAGCCTCAACTTGAAAATGGGCATAAACTAGGGTTTTTAAGCCATTTTCTGGTTGCTTCCAAACTGTCAAGTATTTCACCAACCAAATGAGTTAGTGGAGTTTCCTCCTGATTACCAGACCTTGGCAAGACTCCCACTTTCCTTCTCCAAAAGGAAATTCACTAAGAACTTGTCACCCATGCAAGTTATGTGCTTTGTACTTCTCTTTCCTAGCTCGCCTAGGGCAAGACTTTTCTAACAGTTCCTGTACTCATACAAACCCTAAATCCTACCATATTTACACACATGGAGTCTAGTCACTTTTCCCAAAGGGCCGTACAATTTGTACAGTGGGAAAGTGAACTAAATCTCCATTTTTTCCAAAATTGTCCGGTTCAGACCAGCAACAGGGTGCAAGCAAACTATTTACAAACAACAAACAAAATTGAATAAAGAAAGATAATAAATGGCACATAATGCTTGAGAGATTACTACATTACATCCTACACTAAACACAGTAACAAGTTCAATCCATTAAAGCTCTACTTTGAAGCAAATATCAGTAAATTCACTTAAACACACTATTTTCTTCAATTCCCAAACATCAAAGCAAATGCAAAAATGCTTCCAACCCTACTCTCAAGTTGAGGCACACCCTAAATAGGTCAGAAAAATTAGTTATGCCTCCCCTTGGTCGGACATGTCAGTTCCATAGTGGCAAAGTTGCAAAAATGCACCATTTTGCAACTTTTGCCAATTTCTAGAAAAATGAAATTTTAAACTCATTAGTGAAATGAGTTTCTAAACTCATCCACCCTTTCCACTCCTTAACCTACTGATCACTACTGAGCAAGAAATACTCTTAAACCTCTAACTCTATCTAAATGGTCAACATGACCTTCATGGTAACACATCAAAACAAAAATTCATCCTAGACTTCCTAATTGCCTAGTGTTTCCTAGGTGCTCCTGCACCATTCTCCCCCTCTCTGCGCAAACACTAAGGAATGTGTGGAGAGATTAGTGACACATCAATTCCCTACCTCTTAAATTGAGCTTCATCTACCCATGTAGCCTCAGACTCTGGCTTGTCCTTCCACTTGATCAGGTGCTCCATGTACACCTTATGCCTTGTAGATTTCTTCACCCTTGACTTCAACATCCTTTCTTCCTGAAGCTTGTCTTGAGTAGGTAAGGTTATGTTGCTGACATCCTTGAAGATATCCCTACTATTATGATCCATGTCAGTGACTGTTCCCTTATATTTGATCAAATCAGCTACATTGAACGCTGGAGAGATGCCTAAATCTATAGGTAATTCCACCTTGTAGGCGTTCTTCCCATATTTGGCTAATACCTTACATGGTCCCACTATTTTCATCTACAATTTGGTTGATATCCCCTTCTGCAACCTGGATTTTTTGAGGTGGACGATAACATAGTCTCCTAGTGCAAATTGTAGATCCTTTCTAGATAAATCCACCTTCTCTTTCAACTTTTGTGTAGCCTCGGTGACTATCTTCTTCACCTGCTCCTGAATCTCCTTCATGGTTTAAGAGAAATCCTCTGCATGTCCACTCCTAAGCTCCATATTCTTAGGTCTCTAAGTTCACACACACCTCTTGGGTGCATCCCATACACTATTTCAAAAGGACTCTTTCCTATAGTCATGTTCACACTGTCATTGTATGCATACTCAACCTGTGATATGACCAAGTCCCATGTCTGCCCATACTCTTTGGTTAGGCATCTTAGAAGGTTACCTAACACCCTATTAACCACCTCTATTTTCCCATCGTTCTGAGGATGGTAAACTGATTCAATAGACAGGTTGGTACCTAATCTGCTCCAATATAGAGTCTTCCAAAAATGATTTATGAACTTCACATCCCCTCGGGCTCCTACAATGCCTCAATGGTAACCCATGGATCCTCGCCAATCTCGAAGAAAAAAGATGAGTTGGGGCTGAGAAGTAGCAATGCAAGTCTCTGGGTAAGTGTATGCAAGGGACTCATCTTGTTGACCTATCTACTACCATAGGACATTATCAACCCTTGCCTTTAGTCTTTAGGGAGTCTAAATAAATCTGGCAAGTAACACACTCCCATGGTCTGTTGGGAATGGGTAGAGGTTGATACAAACTTGCATTACTAGCTCCCCCTTTGGATTTCATACAAACTACACACTGCTCCACATACCTCTTGACATCCCTTGGAAACTTGGGCCAATAGTAGAACCTTTGCACTAGCTCCATTGTCTTGTTGATACCAAAATTACCACTAAGACTACCATTGTGTTTCTCTTGGATAAGATTCTCTCTCATTGATCCTCTTGGAACACATAACTGATTCCCCTTGAATAACAATCCACTTTGCAATGTATACTCTGAGTATTGACTATGAAAATGATTCTCAAAGTCAGAACATACCTTGTAGGCCTCTGAGAAGTCTTAATCTTCCCCATAGAGGTCCTTGAAACTTTCTATCCCAATGCTCTTGATTTGTATCTCTTGCACTGTCAGTAATCTCCTGCTTAGTGCATCTGCCACCTTGTTCAACTATCTCTTCTTGTGCTTGATGGTGAAAGTAAAAGCTTGGATGTATTCCATCCATTTCAAATGCCTATTACTCAACTTCTCTTGAGTGTTGATATAGCTAAGTGCCTGATTTTCAGTAAAGACTACAAAATATTTGGGTAGAAGGTAATGCCTCCACTTCCTAAGTGACTGAACTAAAGCATACAGTTCTAGGTCATAGGTAAAGTACTTTTTCTTAGCTTTATTGATATTTTCACTAAAAAATGCTATAGCCTGCCCTCTTTGACTTCTAGTACCTCCTCCCACCCAAACTCAACGCATCACATTGTATAAAAACAAATTTGTCAAAGTTTTAAAATGCAAAGTATAGTTAAAACTGAGTTAAGCACTTCCTTGCTTCTGTAGTTTCTCAAAACCTTTCTCAGCTTTGAGTCCACACTTTTTAAACTGGCCCCTTAAACACCTTTTGATTGTATCTAGGATCAAGTAATATATGCTACTAAAGTTCCTTTTTACAAATTCTGGCAAAATTGGAGTTTCAATCCATGAAAAAATTCTTACCCTCATCCCATGGCTGTAGGCCACTCAGATAGCTCACCTGGATCCATCTTCAATGATCCTTGGGATACTACAAACCCCAAATACACAAGCTCCTGTTTGAAGAACTCACATTTCTCTAGGTTGATGGCTAACTTCTCCTCTTGCAACCTTTTAGGAACCAACTCCACATGCTTTAGGTGTTCTTCTGCTATCTTACTAAATATGAGTATACTATAAAGCACCACTACAACACATCCAAAGTCTTTTGAGCTCATTCATGAGAGCCTCAAGAACGTACCTGAGGGGTACTTGTAGAGACAAACGGAATGTAACTCTCCACCTATACAACCCATCATTTGTCTTAAAGGCTGTCTTCCACTCATCTCCATCCTTGATTCTGATCTGGTGGTATCCACTTTTGAGATCCAACTTGGTAAAATACTGAGCTCCTCCAAGACAATCCATTAAATCCTCAATCCTAGGAATAGGAAACCTATATCTGATTGTAATTCTATTGATAGCTCTAGAATCAGTGCATAATCTCCACTTACCACCTTTCTTGGTTGCTAAGACCACTGGTACTGCACATGGGTTGATGCTCTTCCTAATTAGTCCTTGATCTAACAACTCCTGCACTTGTCTAGCTACCTCTAGATTATGATCTGGTGTAAGCTTGTAAGCTGCTTTGTTTGGCAATGAAGCCCCTAGTATGAATTCAATCTAATGGATAATGGATCTCTTTGGAGGTAAGGTTGATGGTGTTCCATCACTCACTATGTCTTTGAATTGTTCTAACAACTTTTGGACTGCTCCGGGTATGACTGTTTTCTTTTCTTTGTCTTCTTCCCTGGGTTGCACCATAACCACATATCCTTCACCTCCTTGATGTAGGTTGTCAATGAACTCTTTGCCACTACTTAACAAGACACTAGGGGTCTTTGACTATACTTCTTCCTCATCTGATAGTGACTGCAACTTGAATGTCTTTCCTTCCTTCTTGAATGAGATAGTATTGGCTTTTCCATCATAGATGGCACCTCTATCATACTGCCATGGTCTTCCCAATAGAATGTGGCATGCATCCATGGGTAATACATCACAAAAAAACTTGTCCTTGTACCCTCCAATGGACAACTCCACCATTGTTTTCTCATTTACAAGAACACTCTGTCCTTTGTTCAACCATGTCACCTTGTAGGGATTAGTGTGGGGTACTTTCTCCAACTTCAACTTCCTCACTGCCTCTTTAGAGATTATGTTATCAGTAGACCTTGAGTCCACTATAACCTTGCACACTTTCCCAAGTATTTTGCATCTTGCCCTGAATAAGGCTCTCCTTTGCTTTGGCTCTTCTTTGACTGGTTGTTTGATTAGAACCCTGCTAAACATCAGGTTCTCCCCCATTTCTGATTCAATGTGACTAACCTCTAGTGATTTGGTACTCATGGTGTCCTCATGTGCATATGCCACTCTCTTCTCCGTATTTGATGAAGATGCTTTCTCCTGGCACCTATAAGCTGGATGTCCTACTTGACCACAATTATAACATTTCATATTGGAAAAGTATGAGCTACTTTGGCCTGCTCCTCTTCCTCTATTTGAACCTCCTTGAGGTCCTCTACCTCTTCCATAGCCTCCTCTAGAAGTTGTCTCACTCACGCCTCATGAGCTTGTGACTCCAAGGATTTCTTTGTCTCAAATTCTCTACCCTGGACATCCTCCCCATGCCCTCTTGATCTCTGGGCCTTTTCCCTCCCAGCCTGTAGCTCCCATCTCGTTTCCTCTTCCTTCCTAATCTTTGAGTAGCCAGCCTGCACACAAGTGCGCCATCTCGGGACTTGGGAAGAGCCATTCTCCGATGTCTCCACTCAGCTCTAAGATACCCACAACTTTGAGACTTTCATCTTCCAAACATTAGACCTCATACAAAGCCTTGAACTCCTTAGTGTAGCGCAAGGTTCACCTGTCCCTTTTCCCCTAAGCTCTATCTTTGCAACTGGACTTCTTATAACCCACGTGCAATGGCTTCTCCCACCTTGGCAAACCATTCCCTTCCAAGTAGATAGGCTGGCTCTTCCCTTCCTCTCTATCCGAATTTTACCGAACTTCCACTAGTGTCAGCGTAACCTCTTTAACTCGACCTTCCTAATTCCTTTCACCTTTTGTGCCTCTCAAAGGACTCCACCCACCCCGTACCGTTTCCCATCTCCCTCATCTCAACTCCATGACCAGACCTAATCCCATTTTCCCACCAACAGTGGTATGCCCTCCAGCGGATTTTCCACTCAGCCTCTAATGCCTCTGGGCTAAAAGGCTCTTCTTTCAAAAATAGGGTCAGGTTCATGCATCTTTTCTTCCTCTGCAACCTCTTCTTTCTTTGGTACCCTTCCTTCAAACTGCACATCATTCAATGCTTGCTCAAGTTGGTCTATTCTTTCCCTCAATAGCCTATTGTCTTCCTCCTATCCTTTGACCATCTTGGCCAATTCTACATTTGTCACCATGATGGTAGAATCACTAGACTCAACCTTTGACATATATTATTCTATCCCAAATCTTTTGCTTGCTCTGATACCAATTTGATAGGGAGGTTGGAGGAATCACTCACTAATTCCTGCTCTGGGTCTTCCTTGCAAGACCTCCTTGGTGTCTTACTTCACCACCTTAACCTATAGAACCTTCTTCTTGGTTAGGTTCCCCTGGTTCTCCTTGCCAACCCCACTACCATCACAAAATCTTTCTACCAAGTCAAATCTTGGTGCAAACTTACAACTCTCTCCTTAGCCCAAATCCACACTAAAGACTACAATACCTCCAAAGCTTGAATTTTGATTTGCAGGGGTGTGGAGGTGTTTCTATTCATTGAAATTCATCCAATTTTGGTTCTTGAGAGTCCTCCTAGCTCCATGTCTTGGTTGCTTTCACGAAACCCCCATTTAGGCCTTAGAAGGCTACTAGCCCTAGGAGCCCAATTAGGTCTCCTCCAAGAAAACTGGTTATTGCTCAAAAATTTGCAAAGAACACCTCATTCTTTCTTTGAGGTTCGTGGTTCAAATGATCACCTCTCAAATATTTTTGAGGTCTTGGGTCTTTTTCTTCAGTACAAAGCCTCAACTTGAAAATGGGCATAAATTAGGGTTTTTAAGCCATTTTCTGGTTGCTTCCAAACTGTCAGGTCTTTCACCGACCAAATGAGTTAGTGGAGTTTCCTCCCGATCACCAGAGCTTGGAAAGACTTCCACCTGCCTTCTCCAAGAGGAAATTCACTAAGAACTTGTCACCCCTGTAAGTTATGTGCTTTGCACTTCTTGTCTTCCCTAGCTAGACTCTTCTTGGATCGCCTAGGGTAAGAATTTTCCAACAGTTCCCATGCTCACACAAACCCTAAATCCTACCATATTTACACACATGGATTCTAGTCACTATTCCCAAAGGGCCATACAATTTGTACGGTGGGAAAGTGAACTAAATCTCCATTTTTTCCAAAACTGTCTAGTTTAGACCAACAACAGGGTGCAAGCAAACTATTTACAAACAACGAACAAAATTGAATAAAGAAAGCTAATAAATGGCACACAATCCTTGAGAGATTACTACATTACATCCTACACTAAAGACAGTAACAAATTCAATCCATTAAAGCTCTACTTTGAAGCAAATATCAGTAAATTCACTTAAACACACTGTTTTCTTCAATTCCCAAACTTCAAAGCAAATACAAAAATGCTTCCAACCCTTCTCTCAAGTCGAGGCACACCCTAAATAGGTCAGAAAAATTAGTTATGCCTCCCCTTGGTTGGACATGTCAGTTCCATAGTGGCAAAGTTGCAAAAATGCACCATTTTGCAACTTTTGCCAATTTCTAGAAAAATGAATTTTTAAACTCATTAGTGAAATGAGTTTCTAAACTCATCCACCCTTTCCACTCCTTAACCTACTGATCACTACTAAGCAAGAAACACTCTTAAACCTCTAACTCTATCTAAATGGTCAACATGACTTTCATGGTAACACGTCAAAACAAAAATTCATCCTATACTTCCTAATTGCCTGCTGTTTCCTAGGTGCTCCTACACCACTTGGTCACAAGTCTATTGGATGCAGAAGTATGTCTATCAGTTTAAGAAATGGTAAATGCTATACTTGTGGAAGATTTTGGCATATTGCTAATCAATGCAGATTAGGAGGAAATAAGTGGAATGAGTGGTCTAGACAGAGAAATCCAGTGTGTTATAATTGCAACAGTTTTGGTCACATTGCAAGATTTTGTAGGAACATAAATATGGATAGAAGAGGTCCAGTATATAGAGGAAGAATTTCGTAAAAAGATGACAAAGGAAAAGGAAAAGTGACCATGGAAGAGATAAGAGATCAGATGAAGAAAACATGGGTAAAGAAGAGTGGATCTGATGAAGGAAATAAGCCAGTACCAGAAGTAGTCTCTAGTAATTCCTCCAGAAATTGATCTCAGGCCATTGGCCTAGGGGGAGTTTTTCAAGGAAAATCCTTTGGCCCCCTATCAGTAGCTGACACCAAAATGCAGAAAATTGTCAGTAGTTGTGATAAAAGTTTGAAAATACATCAATGATCACTTATGCAAGAACATAAGAAGTAGAAGGTCCGTAGATAAATTTTTCTTTTGTTGTCTGAGAAAACAGAGTTACCAAAACTCCTAGGGAAAAGTATTTAATTAAGCTAAAAAGGTTAGGTGCGTGAAGACATAAAAGGGTATTTGGAACCCTCATTTGTCACCTTGCATTGAAGGAGAATAGAAGGAGAGCCTTTGCAGTGAAATCTCAAAGGAGTAAAGAAAATTCAGCAGAAAATTCTTTAGGTATTTTAGTTGCTTGTAGAATTTCAAAATTTTGTGCTCTGTAGAAAAACTTGTTCGATATGGAAAGTAAAATGAAGAAAATCAAAGGAACAGTGAATTTGGATGAATATAGTAGTAGGAAGATCAGGGATGTAAGAAATTTGTTGCCAGTCGGTGAATTGAAGTGGCTTGAAGGTGTGAAACATAAGAATTTAGACATTTGGAATGAGTTTCCTTATTTCATCAATGTGGAAGTGATCAGGTTTATCTTGAACAAATTGGATGATGATATCCTTACTCTGGATAAACCCTATCAAATTTCAAAAGAGGTGATTAGAAATCTAATAGGATTATGCAATATTGGAGATGTTCTAAACAAGAAGTTGATTCAGAATCAAGTGGTCGAAACCCTAACCAGAGTGATAGGAGGACAGAGCATTCTGCTTAATTAAAACCAATGTTGATCCAATAACCCAGGGGTATTATCACGGAAACTTCTCATATATAAAATCTCGTAGTGGAAGGGACTAATCTCTCGAGAGGGTGCAGTATAGCGGGGCCGCCTCTACAAAATGATAATGGAAGATAAGAACTCCCATCCTGCAGATCGTCAGCTGACCAACCGATGAAAATGCAATTGATCTAAGGATGAAGATTCCCTTCAAGTTTGCACTTAGTTATGCAGGTCATGATGTATTTTTGAATTGCTTGCCTCATAATGATAATGTGGCATGGAAGGAAAATGAAACCATTTGTAAGCAATTTTTTAAACATTTCAATACTCTAGAAAATTGTGAGCAAGTTCATGAAAATTTCTTTAGAGAGTTGTTGGAAAAGTTTGGAATAGTTGGCATCTCTCTTCTTGTAAGAGTAGTTGAAGTTGGGTCCTCTTCCGATAAGGTGGAGAAGTAGTAGAAAAGGGCTCTAGAGTTTGTTGATGACATTCCTCCAACACACAAATCTTAAAAGGCAAAGAGAAAGTAATTGTGGATATACCAGATGAAGATTCTAATGATTACACTCCAAGAGATGAACCAGAATCAGTTGAACCAGATGTGATGATAGCAGAAGAAAGCAATGAAGAAGGTGCTTTATTCAAAGCAAAAATACTGTAGATTGTTCAGGAGGAAGATGAAATGAAAAAGATTGCTGACATATGGTTAAATGGACCATCATATGAGCATAACTTCATTGAAGACACTCTAGGAAGATACTTTGTGCACAACAAAATCAAATTGGAAAGTTTGCATAATGTACTTCTAGAAGAATTGATTGAATGCATTAGGATGGCTATGGCCTCTATTCCTCAAGACAGGAAAGAGGAAGAAGTAATTTTACATTTGGTATTCAACCGAATACGTTCATACTTCCATTGCCCCTGGGCGTGGCTGGTGGTGGTAAAATACAAAGCACGCCGCAGCGCAGCATCGGTATTTGCTTACTGCAATCGCCGAATGAAATATGTTTCGTGACCAAGATGGACGAACAAGAAAAAGATTCAAGGAGTTGCGCATCGCCATAAAATGCAAGGTTCACTCTTTCCGTAAACACCTTTATGGATAATTTCTGCGTTTTGGAAGGATCTAACTAAATGCAGATTGGAGCAAAAAATTGAGATTCTGAAGAAAGGAGAGAAGTTGGAAGAAGCGATTACAATTCTAGAATCCCTTATCCATATCGTCAACCGAACATCAAAAAAAATAGTTTGTTAATAATTATTGGGATTGTTGTAGATGCTTGGAAGAAATTTCTTCCAGAGATAAAGGATAAGAATAAAATAATTTTCTGACTTGTGCAACAGTTGAAATTTCTCAAATTTTGATCAATTTTTTCATCAATAAAGGGTGAGTGAGTGCAGTTTAAATTTTAGAAAAAAGGAGAATAAGCAGTAAAGTCTTGTCATTGATGTCAAAGGGGGAGGAGAGCAGTGAAAAATGCCTTGATATTCTAAGGGGGAGCAGTGTTTTGTTGTGTTTTGAGATTTTGAGTCTTGGTTCTGACACTTAGTCATTTTTCACTAAGTGTTGCCATCAATGCCAAAGGGGGAGATTGTTGGAATATGGATTAGGGAGATTGTTTATGGCTTCTAGTGTTGTCATTTATGGCAACTAAAGTCATTATCTCGGTCCATAGATCAGGATCTACTTATACCTGCAGGAAATGTAGAAGATAGTGTGTTACCGACAGAAAGCATGAAGAACAGGGTATCTAGTCAGTTAGTTGATTTGTATGCTTCACCAGATCATCATTTTGTGTTGTGGATCCCCAGGAAAGTTTTTAAAGCATTTATGTTACCTTATTGGTAATTTTTGTGGTGTTTCAACAATGGTGTATGAGTTAGGAGATTCAGTAGAATGATTTTCTGTTTATTTGCTCATTGTGGCTGACTCAATGAATGTAGCATGTTGCAAATTTATAAGGAGTAGTTGTTTAATTGTTTCTAAGTTTGAGAATATTATTTTGGGTCCCAGATATGTCTTAATCAACCTTTTTGGTTGCACATTAAATATAACTTGTGATTTGAGCCAACTATTGGAGAATATTTCATGTTTTTGTTGAAGCCGACTTAAGTGATTAAAATCTTTGCTAGTAGATATATATATGAGATCGGTAATCCATTTTGAGAGGAGGATGAGGTGGTGAGAAGGTGTGAATGTGCAAAAAGAGAAAAATAGATGTATGAGAAAACATCAAAAGATTAGTTGAGTGAATTTTGCTTGAGTAAAAGAAGATTGTTGTGAATCAAGGTAGAGCAGAGCAGAGTGAGTTGTAGGATCAGACAAAAGGTTCAGAATCTGTTTTATGTGCTTCACCAGAACTGAATCTAGGAATTTGTAGATGCTATCTTCTCAGTTCAATTTTTGTTGTAATCACATAAAATTTGTAAGGCAGTGATCCTTCCTTAATTTGAGCAGCGAGCTCTAGGCAGTGTGCCTGAATGCAAGCGCATTCCCTTTTATTCATACTTTTAACAAAGTATAAATTGTGGATTAATCTCCACCATGGTTTTTCCCTAATATGGTTTCCACGTAAAAATATTGGTGTTATGGTGTTTTGATCATCTTGTTCATGTGCTTGCATCTTTATTTCTGTTTATGTGTTGTAAATGGTTTAAGATCTGAATTGAAAGCTTAATTTGTTGAACACTTATTCAATTCGGGCCTCTCAAGTAGTTCTCGATTCCCAACAACTTCACCTTCCATGTCGGTTACCCTTCATCTCCCACACCGCCATCTCTATAAAATCTTCCTATACTGATATTCTATAATTTCACCACCATGCCTATATCTTATCATAGGCCGCACAACTGACTTCTATTTTTCACCTTTCCACCAAGACAGTCATTACATGGACATGGATATTTGTCCATATCACTCTCATCAGCTATTCTCTCATCAAATTCATGGTATTTCAACCTTTGATGTTGATCCATCTGTAATTTTCTATATATAGCAACAAAAAATTGTAGACTAAGAGACAAAAACTAGTTTTTTAATTGAAAGGAATTTCCATAGCAATAGAGTTATAATAAAATAGAGAGTTTAACTAATGAATTGTAAAAATATATTTCAGAAGTTTATATTCAAAACTGTTTGGTTTATACCAATGCTCATCTCTTCAAACCCAAAACATTATCATATTGTGGCCAACTAATAACTAGATGCCGAGTAGATGACAAAATTCCTCACCATAATATAGTTTTTACAAAAGCTCGGTTCATGCAGCGAGTGCAATTACTCTACATTGCATATAACTTATAACTGTATAAACTCCCACCAGATTTTGTCGCTAAATATCCGCTTATAATCAGCTTAATTTCGGAGGCATTTTTTCAAAAATTTCACTTTGACCTTTCATGCCAACAATATTTTTCATACATGTATACCAAAGCATTTTATCAAATAGTTCACTGCCTTGCTACTATGGGTAAAAGCCTAAAAAAGGTGATTTCAAAAAAGCTATGGATGCTTGGAAAAAATATATCAAAGATAATAGTAAGCAAAAAGCTATGGTCTCATGGTTTTTTTTTGGCACAAAAATCAGTGTGATTTTATTTGCAGGTTTGAAACACATTTTTTTGGAAATTTTACTATTTGAAATAGGCAAAAATATTTGCGGTCAGTTTTGTGCAATTTTTAATTGTAGGATTCTCACAGTTAGTGAAAAAGTTAGTGTTCATGAAGGAATGGAAAAGATGCGTAGATCCTTTCAATTATATCTGTACCCTACAATGACATTGAATCATTTAGCAAACCATTTTTTCTTCACATGGCAACATTTTCTTGTGGAACAATTTACCGAGATAGCTCTTGTTTCAACTGACCATCCTCTCATGAAATATCATTCATATTATAATCTTGCACGATCTTATCACAGTAAAGGTGATTATGACATCATTGGCCACTACTACATAACATAAGTCAAGGAAAGCCAGAGACCATAGGATTTTGTTGATAGGTTTGATTAAAGCTGGGAGATCTTAAGAGTTCTCTCTCAAATTTTGAAAAGGTTCTGGAGGTCCACCCTGAGAATTGTGAGAGCTTAAAATCTATAGGCCATATATGCTCAACAAGGGCTAGCATAGAAGGCTTTGGAGATTTTAAGAAAGGAAACTCACATAGATCCACTTGATCCCATGCATTTATCAAGATGGGTAAGTTATTAATATCATCAGACCCCAATGCGACCTTAGATTCTCTTAAGACACCAAAGTCTCTTCTGAAGAAGAGTAGAGAAGAAGTACCCATTCAATTGTTAAACAACATTGGGGTTCTTCATTTTGAGAGTGATCAACTAGAGTTGGCTCAAAATTTTTTTATGGAGGAATTAGGAAATGATGTTCTATCTCTACATAAATCTTTGTGGTCAGTTTTGTGCATTTTTTACTTGTAGGATTCTCATAGTTAGTGAAAAAGGTAGTGTTCATGAAGGAATGGAAAATATGCATAGAGCCTTTGAATTATACCTGTACTTTGCAATGGCATTGAATCATTTAGAAAACCATTTTTTCTTCACTACATGGAAACATTTTCTTGTGGAATAGTTGACTAAGACAACTCTTGTTTCAATTGACCACCCTCTCATGAAATCTCATTCATATTATAATCTTGCACGATCTTATCAAAGTAAAGGTGATTATGACACCACTGGCTTCTACTACATGCCATTAGTCAAGGAAAGCCAGAGGCCATATGATTTTGTGGATAGGTTCAATTGAAGTTGGAAGATCTTAATAGTTCTCTCTCAAATTTTGAAAAGGTTTTGGAGGTCCACCCTGAGAACTGCGAGAGCTTAAAGCTGTAAGCCATATATATGCTCAACAAGGGTAGGAAAAGAAGGCTTTGGAAATTTTAAGAAAGGAAACTGACATAGATCCACATGATGCCCATGCATTTATCAAGATGGGTGAGTTATTAATATCATCAAACCCCAGTGCAACCTTAGATTCTCTTGAGACACCAAAGTCTCTTCTAAAGAAGAGCAGAGAAGAAGTACCCATTCAATTGTTAAACAACATTTGGGTTCTTCATTTTGAGCGTGATAAACTAGATTTGGCTCAACAAAATTTTATGGAGGCATTATGAAATGATGTTCTGCCTCTACATAAATCTCTATGGTCAGTTTTGTGCATTTTATACTTGTAGGATTCTCACAGTTAGTGAAAGAGGTAGTGTTCATGAAGGAATGGAAAAGATGCTTAGAGCCTTTGAATTATAACCATACTCTGCAATGACATTGAATCATTTAGCAAACCATTTTTTCTTCACTACAGGCTAGCATTTTCTTGTGGAATAATTGACTAAGACAACTCTTGTTTCAGCTGACCACCCTCTCATGAAATACCA
Organism: Sequoia sempervirens; assembly: GCA_007258455.2. Lineage (NCBI taxonomy): Eukaryota > Viridiplantae > Streptophyta > Pinopsida > Cupressales > Cupressaceae > Sequoia > Sequoia sempervirens. The sequence goes on along the minus strand of VDFB02081060.1, from coordinate 9,166 downwards.
TTCATATTATAATATTGCACGATCTTATCAAAGTAAAGGTGATTATGACAACACTAGCCGCTACTACATGAAATCATTCAAGGAAAGCCAAAGGCCATAAGATTTTGTGGATAAGTTCAATTGAAGCTGGGAGATCTTAAGAGTTCTCTCTCAAATTTTGAAAAGATTTTGGAGGTTCACCCTAAGAATTGTGAGAGCTTAAAAGTTGTAGGCCATATATATGCTCAGCAAAGGCAGGTAGAGAAGGCTTTGGAAATTTTAAGAAAGGAAACTCACATAGATCCACATGATGCCCATGCATTTATCAAGATGGGTGAGTTATTAATATCGTCAGACCCCAGTGCAGCCTTAGATTCTCTTAAGATGCCAAATTCTCTTCTGAAGAAGAGCAAAGAAGAAGTACCCATTCAATTGTTAAAAAACATTGGGGTTCTTCATTTTGAGCATGATAAACTAGAGTTGGATCAACAAACTTTTATGGAGGCATTAGGAAATGATGTTCTGCCTCTACATAAATCTTTGTGGTCAGTTTTGTGCATTTTTACTTGTAGGATTCTCACAGTTAGTGAAAAAGGTAGTGTTCATGAAGGAATGGAAAATATATGTAGAGCCTTTGAATTATACCCGTACTCTGCAATGACATTGAATCATTTAGGAAACCATTTTTTCTTCACTGCAGGCTAGCATTTTCTTGTGGAACAGTTGAATAAGACAACTCTTGTTTCAACTAACCACCCTCTTATGAAATCTCATTCATATTATAATCTTGCATGATTGTATCATAGTAAAGGTGAATATGACACCACTGGCCGCTACTACATGAAATCAGTCAAGGAAAGCTAGAGGCCACAAGATTTTGTGGATAGGTTCAATTGAAGCTGGGAGATCTTAAGAGTTCTCTCTCAAATTTTGAAAAGGTTTTGGAGGTCCACCCTGAGAATTGTGAGAGCTTAAAAGTTGTATGCCATATATATATGCTTATCAAGGGCTGGCAGAGAAGGCATTGGAAATTTTAAGAAAGGAAACTCGCATAGATCCACTTGATTCCCATGCATTTATCAAGATGGGTGAGTTATTAATATCGTCAGAACCTAGTGCAGCCTTAGATTCTCTTAAGACACCAAACTATCTTATGAAGAAGAGCAGAGAAGAAGTACCCATTCAATTGTTAAACAAAATTGGGGTTCTTCATTTTGAGCGTGATGAACTAGAGTTGACTCAACAAACTTTTATAGAGGCATTAGGAAATGGCATTTGGGTTGAATTCATAAATAAAAGCCCAATGCTAATTATGTAGTTTTTCCTGTGCTCTTTAAGCATATGAAATTCTTCCATTGACTAGAAGAAGGTGGTGTTTCACTTGAGTTACCATGGGATAAAGTCACAACACTATTTAATCTTTCTAGGTTGTTTGAACAACTACATGACACTGAAAAATAAAATCTTTTATATAGGCTAATATTGTTCAAGTTTCTTGATTATGTGGATACATAACTATGTCTTGTAGCCATGGCTCAAGCTCAGAATGAGATCCAAATAAGCCTATAATTGATTGGGGATGCACTTAGGGTGGATAAAAACTCATCAAATGTTTTATATATGGAAAAATGGAGCTAAAAAATAGATGATTGGCTTAAAGCAAAGAAACAATTAAAGCTACACAAAGTGAATCAGATGCAAATAATTCTTATGTTGACATTTCACTTGGAAATTGGAATTATTTTGTAGCTTTTTGCAATGAGAGGAGGGATCCAAAGGTGGAGGCACAACATCTTGAGAAGGATAGAGAACTGTATTGTAAAGTGTTGGCACAAAGACCAGGAAATGTTTATGCTAAAAATGAGGTAGCCATTGTGCTAGCTAAAAGGGGTCAATTTGATATTACAAAGGAAATTTTTACATAGCTACAATAAGTTATAACAGCAAACATCTTTGTTCAGATCCTTGATGTGTGGGTAAATCTAGCACATGTTTACTTTGCACGAGGACAGTTAGCGCTTGCAGTGAAAATGTATCAAAAATATTTGAGGAAATTCTAATTTGGCACTGACACCCAAATTTTATTATATTTTGCTTGAGCACATTATGAATTAGAACAGTGGCAAGATTGTAAAAGAACATTATTAAGAGTAGTAGACTGTAAAGAGTGTTTCAAATTTGTGTTTAATGTAATGAGGGTTTCGAATTACCTCTGAATTCGCTGCAGAGAGCATCCCCAAATCTGATTTTGCTATAGAGGGCCTCGACGAATTCAAATTCATTGCAACAAACTCTGACTTCCTTGCCCTTGCTCACCTTTTTAGAAGTCTCCAGTCCCTCTCCAAATCCTTATCACCCATGCAAGTAGCTGCTATAAGTGATCAAAAAGCCTCATGCCAGGCTAATGAATGAAGCAAGGTCTGCAATGAACGAATGAATCTAGGTCAAGCAAGATGAATGAATCTATAATGAATGTGAATAATCATGCCAATAGATCACGCGCATGAATACATCGCGCCAATAATTGGCCAAATTGTTTTTAAATTTTTTTGTCTACTTTGGATTTGACGACTAACTATTTAGTCATTTTTATTTCTGTGACTAAATATATTTTTAGTCAATGACCAAATTAGTCATTTATTTACTCATTTATAGATGAGTTACAAAAAATGAGTAGAATTTAGTCATTTTTAGATGTTGTGACTAAAATTTTTAGTCACCTAGTCATTTATTTACCAAATTCTACTAATGCATTAAACATTCTCAATCATCACATTTCACATCATCATATAGGCATCCCATTGCATCAACATTAAATAAATTTACATATCACATTGCATTTATCAAATTAGGTCATCCATATTGTATTCATCATCCATACATATCATAAAAGGCATAACATTTATAACATAATAACAAATGCATAATCATCCATCACATGATCATATAGAATGCATAAATAGATATAATGAAAACATGAACATCCATAAGCATAACATAATTATAAACATAAAAAATCATCACATACCACTGCATATCATAAACTGCCACCAAAAATCATATCATATATCACTCAAAATATGTGTCATAAGTACAATGTCAAGATGTGTCATGTCTATAAAAAATGGAGCTCACAGGCTCAATAATCAAAATATAGTGTCCATGTACAAAATATCACTAAGATGCTCTAGCCTGAGCTACCTTGCTCTCCTGATCCTAGTGCCTCCCTATCCCCTCGCTGAGGTACGTCTAGGGACCTATGCTCTACTGTCAGTGGTTTTTCATATGGAGTGGACTACCTCCAGGCAGATGTCTCCCCACTCTTTGACCTGCTGTGAGAGAACTTGTTGTGTGAACTACTACGTGTCCTCCCTGTGAGACTCCCTCTCCCTTTATATGCTGTCCTTCCTTCCTTCCACCCCTCCCATCCTTCCTTTATCCACCTTTATCCCTATATGTATTCCTTTATCCATTATCCATGTCCATTATTTAGTCCATCCTCCACTACTCTTTCAAACTTTCACCTCCCATTTCCATTTCAGGGGTACTATCCACTTCATTTGATTTCGCTCATCACTCCCAACCCCTTCCCTCCTCCATTCCCTCCTCCTCCACCCCATCCCCCATGATAATGTGTCTCACCAGGAGGATCTCCACCTCCATCCATCTACTCCTCAATCTCCATTCCATTTCCTTGTCCTTTCCATCCATCCCTCCATTCCATCCATCCCTCCATCCCTCCCCTCATTCCTCCCATTCCATTCCATCCTCCTCCATCCTTCCATCCCTTCCATCCTCCACCACCCCCCTCCATCCATTTATCCTCCTTGACCCCCCCCTCCCGAGACCCTTCACCCTTCACTCTCTGAGATCTTTGCATCAAGATGTATATGGTGATGGTTTGTGTATCCATACAATGCATCATACTCAAGAGTAGTCCCTACATTTGCATCACTCCCTCACCACCTCCACTGAATCAATTGAAGATAATCAATCTCCTTCTTTGCCATGGTAATTGGTATATGCAACCCCCATGAGTGCACCTCTCAAGAGGATTGTGCAAAAAATTTCATGCCAACTGGAACACCTTGTTTCTCTTCAAATTTCCTCTAAACCTTATCTGGAAGATACATCTCAATAATGTGCTAACTCTATACTGTGCATTTGATAAGTTACCCAAGCTATCAGAACCATGGGAAATGATCATCCTCACCGACCCATAAATCACAGTCTTTGTATGGTCTCCAGAAAAAGCTAAGAAATGTTTCGATACTATGTCGATACCATGTCTCTAGTACCCAACATCTCCCACATGTGTCTATGACAATGCACCCCGATACATATACAAATATGGAGCACCAGCTCCCAAGTGTTGTCCTACCGGTGGCCGAAACACTGCTATATGATCCCAAGCCCATATCGTGAGTAATGTGACCCCATCCTCTATAAGAAATGTTGTGCAACTGGAAGTATAGCATACCTAATAGACATGGCCCCTAGGTGCATACAGTCTCATCCTCAACCATATTGGTTAGCATCTCTCCCCATCCCACTATAAACCTATGGCCATCATCACTCCTACAATAAATGTGCATATCACATGGTCATATCTATCATACCTCTCTACCAGGGTCTCCCACATGATCTCATAACCCTAAATTCCAAGCTTTGAATCATCATCACAACCATAATAATCATACAATGCCTGCAATCCTCGAACGGGGTCATATCAAACCTGCTCTCCCTGAATCGATAACTGTAAGATCTTGTACACATCCTCTAGGGTAACCATCGGCTCCCCAGTTGGTAGATGAAAACTGCACGTCTCAAAGTTCCACCACTCTACCAATGCTGTCAGCATACCCCAATTTTCCTTGATAATGGGCATATAAGTGACATAGAACAAGCTGAGATCTAATAACACCTATCTCTCAACATCATCTAGCTAGTCCTGTAGTCGAAACACATTTGGTCATGACTCTCGTGTATAGATAGATGATAGAACAACATGAATTTATCACGCATGCCATCATGTCAATCTAAAATCTTCAGTTGACCTATTGAACCTAAGTTGACCAAGTCTTTCTATCTTAAACCAGGGAAAAATTTCCATTAGGCAATTGCATTGTTGTTTTGTCAAATGCGTCACATTCATTTCTAGTGGCTCGCAACTGCAATTGCATCACATTTTTCACATGTGTCACTTCGTACAACACTTGCATCACACAATTTTGATTGTGTCATTCCCATCCCCATATGCGACTCAGAAAGTCAGTTGCATTGTACCTTCAGGTGCATCACAATGCAACTGTCCCTACCCTAGCCCTAAGCAATTGTGTCACGATGTGACGATTGTGGAAAACCGCTTCTCATCTGCGTCACTTGCACATGCAATTGCATCACACAACATGTGGCGTAATTTCCTACTAAATTATTTCCCTACCTAAATGCATGAAAATCAAAAAAATTAGAAAGTGGGTTTGTAGTACTTACTGGGGCAGGCACTCCCTCAGGTTGATGGAAGGTATGGATGTGGTATCCTTTGTGGGAAACATCTAGAACAAGTGAAATCTCCTCAACAAAATCACCCAGAGCTCCTAAGTTTTCTAAATTTAGAATGCACAAATGACCCATTTTCTTAATCAAGGTCCTATTTATAGGTTGAAAGTTAGGGTTTCGCACCTACCTTGTCTATTGGGTGCACTTTTTGCCAAATTTGAACCTAAATTTGACCCCCTTAACGACCTCCAAAATTAATTCCATCTTCATCATTGAATTCTCGATGATCAAATTATCTTATTGGGGTAATTTTCTAAAAAAAATTAAATTTTTCTGAAAATTTCAAAAAATTTCCTGAGGGGGTATACCTCTACCCTGCTTTCACTGGGGCATCTTTTGACTGAATTTCTTTGACACAACACAATGAATTGCATTATGTCAAAGAGGGGAAAAATGTAGACACTGAAAAATTTCTTAATCTGCAAGCATAATTTTTTCTTGGTCTTTCATCTTCGGATAATTAAATAATTTTAATTATTTAATTATTCTTGATCATATTCCTCTATTAATTAAATACTTTTTAATTATTTAATTAATTCACTTTTTAAATTTTATTTTATCTTGATCAATTAAATAAAATTAATTTCATCACTAACACTCCCTTTCTTTAATAATTAAATAAATCATTATTTATTTAATTATTTATCTTTTATCATTCGCCTATAGTTATATAGTGATAATTATTATTTGTCTATTTATTGATTTGTCTCCCATTCCTCTATAATTAAATAATTGTTGAAATTATTTAATTATCTAATGAAACTTCTTTCCTCCATTAAATAATTAACTTAAATTAATTATTTAATGTCTCTTATCCATTTTTCCCATTTAATTAAATTGATTTCATAAATCATTTTAATTAAATATCCATTTTCTCCCACTTGCCTTTTTCTCAAATAAATAATTTATGCCTCCACTTGTCCAGAGATTCCTTCTCATGAATTAATTATTTTCAATTTTTAATTCTTCCATTTTTTTCCTCCACTATCTCATTTTTGAATCTCAACCGTCGATCCTCTTTAGGCTCTTTCTAATCTTGACTGTATGTTTTGTAACCTCCTCTTCTCTGTTTGCATGTCTTCTCATACATCAATCTTGGAATATTTCTAGAAGATCGATATCATCTTTCCATTCAAATGTTTTTCTATAAAATAATCCTTCCTCCATTTTCAATTTAACAACTACTTATCTCCAACTTTCTTGCTTACAATTTGTAGGTATTTGCACATTTCTACTACAAAATATGAGGGAATATTTGCAAAAGAAGAATGAGAGACAAGGGAAGTGATTCAACTTCAAATATGGGGAGTTCTTTCATTTTCCTTATGTTGTGATTGTTTTCTCTTGTTTTGGATTGGGTTTTACCTTAGTAGTGTTGTGGTTGTCACTAGAATCTAGGCTATATCATTTTAACCCGTCTTACACTTTGCATTCCACCACAGATGATCATTATGTTGTGTGGATTTTAGGAAGTTTTTGAAGATGTTAGATGTGTGTGCACTCTGAGTTTCAAGTGCTTTGGTGGTTCCCGTGTCAAGTTGTGAATGAATAGTTGGTTCATTCAGTTGTTTCTTTACTAGTTTTGTTGTGCAGTGCCGACCTAAGGGTTTTGGGGTCATGTAGTATTAAGTTGAGTATGAAAATGATTCATAGGAGTGATTATAGGTCATGCTGAACTATTTTTTTTAAGAACATGTTTTGGTTTCTTTTGCAAGGTATGTATGATGGATTTTTGAGCCGACAGGTTATGATGTCACACGTTTCATCTAATTAGGCCAACCTAATCGATGATCATTTATTATTTGTGGAATATATACATATATATGGAAGCTCAATTGATTGATGGTATTATGTTGTAGATGATGATGAATGAGAGTGTGAATTGAAAATTGTGATAGTGGTGAAGAATGAAGTGTGTAAAGTTAGTTTACTAAGCCTAACTGGAAATGTATCTTCAACATATTGCAAATACATTGTTAGTAGTTCAAAATTTGGTAGTGAGCCATTCTTCTCTATATCTTTTGTAATTATAGAAAAAGTGTCCTTGGGCAATGATCCCTCCTATTTTATGGATAGTAAGTCCTCTGGGTAGTGAGCTCTTATGACAGTGAGCCTATTGTAATGTATTGTACCGGTTATGATATATTGCGAGCTAATCCTCACCATGATTTTTCCCCTCCAAAGGGGTTGTTGGAAAAACAAGGACAAAAAACTGAGAGGGGGGTGAATCAATTGTCACAAAATATTTAAACTTTTCAAACCTAACTTAATATCAGATCTGATGAATGAACAATAAATCATAAACAATCAGCACATCAAAAGCACAGAGAACACCAAGATTTTTACATGGAAACCCTATTAGGGGAAAAACCACGGTAGATGTCAGTCCACAATATTATACCCTACTAAAAGTATAAAGAAGTATGAATGGGAATGCACATGCATTCAGACACACTTCCTAGAGCTCATTGCTCAATTACAAGAGGGCTCACTACCCAAGAAAGATTCAAATTAAAACCATCCGGATTATGAACTGAGAAAATAGCATCTACTAATTCTTGATTATAGTTACTATTAAGCACATGAACACTTCTTCAACCTTCTTCACTCTTCTTCAATCTTCTTCACACTCTGCTCTAGCTTCGAATGATCTAAAATATATTCACACACTTCACACTTGCACACTTCAATCACTCTTCCAAATGATTAAACAATTGCTTTTATATATCTGCAACATAGAATTACATCGCTTCAAGTTGGCCACAAAGAAATAATAAAACATATACACAATGTCGGCCTAAATTTACAAGTAAATTTTCAATGCGAATTAACCAAGGCTAGCCACAACATAGTGTAGACCCAAATCAACGACTCCAACACAAAAAAACTTCAATTAATTTCTCCTCGAATATCCACATCACGCTTCAACACCTAGTCGGCCATGAACATGAAAAACATGAACACACAAGAGAGAATATCAGATCACGAGCACAACGATCAACATGGACATGCAACACAGATAGAGCATGAACTAGAAATATCCAAAAACACCATGAAACACTAGAGAATGATCCGCAACAACTGAACTTATAGAAATCACATGATCTTCATTTAGGAACACAAACTGAAGTAACATAAAAATTGTCAGAATACAAATCTTCATAACCTGATCAAATCTTCATGCAAATCTCTGAAACTTGATGTGGATAAACTAGATACACTCAGCAAGAAACCCTTTAAACCATAACAATTGATCATTAACGTAATGACCATACCAACAAATTGATCTTCACTTCTCCACTGACAACCTATAGCACTTCTTATTACAACTTTCTCAATATCCTCAACATATGCAACTTGCAATACATCAATGCTAATAGTGTCGATATCAATTACAACCACATATTAGCAACAGAACCACAACATCCAATAGGGGTTTCCACATAAATATGGTGTTCTTGTGTTGTTTTATGTGGTCCATGTGATTCAAATGTTTATTTCCATTTCTGAAAGTTTAATGAGATGCTTTGAATGAACTTTTAAGTTAATGAATTTCAAGGAATACTGATTCACATCCCCTCTCAATATTTTGGGTGTTCAACAATTGGTATCAGAGAAAGGATCCTTC
>VDFB02081059.1:0-15523 GCA_007258455.2 Sequoia sempervirens | reverse complement strand
GTAAGCACAATTATAAATCATTTCTAACATTAGGCTAGAGTTAAAAATAGAAATAGGGTTAGGATTAGATTAGCGCTAGAATTAGGAGTTAGGCTAAAATTATAATTATGGTTGCTAGAATTAGAGTTAGGGTTAGAATTAGATTTAGGGTTACATTATGGTTATAATTATATTTTAAATTAGTTCTACCATTAGAATTAGAAATAGGTTTATTATTACATTTGTTTGAATTAAGATTTGAGCTACCATTAGGGTTAAGGTTAGAATTAGGATAAGGGTTCGAATTATAATTATATTTAGGATTAGAATTAGGGTTGTGATTAGAATGAAAGTTAGGGTTAAGATTAAAATTAGGGTTACAATTACAGTAAGGGTTAGAAAGGGGTTTGAGGTTAGATTTATAGTTAGAGTTAAGATTATGATTAAAATTAACCTTAGGATTATAATTTAGAATTAAAATTAGAATTAACATTAATGATAGAATTAAGGTTATAATTTAAGATATAAATAAATCAATGATTATTCAACTATTATAAAATAAATATTTATTCCACTAATATAATATAATTATTGCTTATGTAGATTTATGTTTTGAAGACATTTATCACATTTTAATATCTTAAAATAATAAAATTTTACTTTTATAATTATAATGGAAATTGAATTAATGTCTTAATGTTAAAAGATATTTTAAATAACATACATTTTATTTTTTACCCGATGTGAATTTTAAAACCATAAATTAAGGTTACAATAATTAGAATTTCAATTAGGAATAAAATTAACATTAATGATACAATTAAAGTTAAAATTTAAGATATGATTAAATCAATTATTATTCAACTATTATAAAATAAATATTTATTCAACTAATATAATATAATTATTGCTTATATAGATTTATATTTTGAAGACATTTATCACATTTTAATTATCTTAAAATAATAAAATTTTAAATATTAAAAGATATTTTAAATAACATACATTTTTTTTTTCAATTATTTTATTATATGTTATTTCAAATAACAATTTTTGCTTTTTATCTGACAGACAGAGAATAAGTTCACATTCACTCCAAACGATCCAAGACCATCCTCTGCTCTCAAGCCTGATGTGAATTTTAAAACCCTCAAAGGTATGAGTTTTACCAATTTCTCTCAGCTTGATACGTTCTTCCGTTTAATTCTTGGATCAAATTTTCCAATTAGTAATGATTACCTAAATGCTGAAAATGGAGAATACACATGTTGAGTTGCATCAGAATCTAGGGCACAGTAGAATCCAAAGACATTGAATCAGTAAATTGGAGCATTTCATGGAGAATTGTCTCCTGTCCTCTGGTGCTGATTAGAACATTTTGGGGATGTTGGAATGCACAGGGTACATCCCATCGCCTCCTCATTTTTTCTGCACGAGTCTCATGTCCTGAGATTTGTTAGAGTTTTTCTGGCATTCTGACATTTAAGGGGGTACTCGGATACATTGTGTTGTCTCTGGTACATCGAGAGACATTCCCTATCTGCTGAAAGTATCCCAGGGATTTCTTGATGTCCCATTCATCAACACTTGTTTTGAAAAACAGAAAAAATAACCTTTGGGAAAATGGAGACTAGGGGTCATTTAAGAACAGTTAATTTTCACGATCATTAATAATAGCAATCAGATATTTGTGTTTACCCATTTTATATTTGTATTTAATTGTTTTACTAAATTTTTGAGTTCATTGTTCAACATTAAATGTTTAATGTGCATTGTTCAATGTTGTACATGCTAATGCTACTTGAATTTGATCTCTGTAGTGTATTTGACACTTAGATTTTAATGGTGAGTGCAGTTTTGAGGATTCAATCCTTTCACACTTAGAATTATAAGTTGCTTGCCACAGCTTTTTTGAAAATTTCTATTCAAAACAATTTTCTTCTTTATTTTTGATAGAATAAAATGGAAAGAAACTGTATTAAAACATAAAAAATACATACTATAATATTACTAATTGAAGAATGCTCAGAACTACCAGACCCTTACATGTTGGCACCAACATACCCATAAATTCATAATGGCTGAGATAAGCCATATTAACTATAACTAGAGCAGGAACAGGTAAGGACCTTTGAGACCATCCTACAAAAACACTTACAGGCAGACAAAAATAAGAGGCTCAGAACTAAGAGACCCTTACATGTTGGCACAAACATATGTATAATGGCCGAGATCAGCCATATTAACTATAACTAGAGCAGGAACAGGTAAAGGACCTTTGAGAACATCCTATAAAAACACTGACAGACAGGTAAAATTAAGAGGGCCCTTCACCAGTAGCTACATTCTCAACAAATGTAGTACATGAGCTTGCACAAGTGGACTGAGTTACCTTCCCAGACACAGACTCCAAGGGCCCATGAAATCACCCTGATAATAGAAATAATATTATTGGAAGCATTTCTCAGAACTGAACAATTGAACTGACATGAATCTTACTAAACTGGATATTAGGGCATTGCCTTTGTTGACTGCCTATCTCATTTTCTATATCCTTCTCATAGAGCTTTTGTAGGGTGTCACCACTGAATAAGACCTTTGACAATGCTTGATGCTTTTTGGTCACGTGATCCTTTTATACCAGACATTCCCCATTTCTGACATATTCCAATTTTGATCATATGTTAGCAAATCTGACTAGAACTTCCTTGTTAAGTCTGGCATGAACCTGCTTCTTGTGTTGGCTTCCTCAACTGCATTCTGCTCTGATTTATCCCCGTCTTATGTCTCAGGTTTAGTCATGCCAGCCTGCTTGTTATCATTCCTAGGTCCTCCTACCATTGGAATATGCATATTAACTATCTGATCCACCTGTTGTCTGTAATCTTCATATCAGAAGCCACCTCAGAAACTGTTTTGTGGTTAATTATTGCTATTGTTTGACCTTTGGGATCACCACTTTTTTCAGTTTTTCACACTGAAGCAACATATCAATTTTGTTGGGATGGAAAGTTTTAATGATCTCATATTATGCCGCTGGGTGGTGGTGTTAATTGAGTTCAGACTTCAGATGATAGTTTTTGGTGTCTCAGTCATTAAAGTCAACAAAACTCTCAGACATCTCCATGTTTCTTCCCTTTGTTTGCTGCTTGTGAATAAATTCAGTTTCATAGAGGAATCACCTTTTGATGTTCATCCCTGGATAAACCCTCCTCTGCAATGCCATTTGGCAAGTAAGGTTGTTTGCATCTTTCAAACTCTATCTGCATCATTATTTTTCTATGATCATAAATTGGGTTCTATTAAAGGGGCCCTATCCATAAAACAACTAACAGAAGCATAGGCAACAACAACTGAGCAGCAATACCAACCCAACTGCAGAGAAATCAGAAGACATCTGCATATATCAACTAGTGGTCATGGACCCTGTTATAAACACCATTGCCTGACACTGCAACCAGCTCAACAAAGGGCACAGTAGGACCCACTTCACCTCCAAGTCACAGAATTTGAAACCCTGAATCAACTCTGCTCACCACACAGCTCATACCAACGATCATTCCCCTGAAGGGGCATAGTATACCCATTCATCAGATCCATGATGCCTTTATGCTGTGAGACCACCATGTGCTTAATCACCCGATGAAGATATTGACAAAACTTTTCAATCTTCTGCATATCCACTATTGATCTTGCACAGTTTAGTTTATGGCTCTAATATCTACCTCTGCCATCTCCACAGGCTCTTTACCCTTATCTATTGCCACTGAAGGCCCTACCAGAAAACTCACATTTGATCATCTTGAAAATCCATATCCATCAGGGATTTCATTAGAAGTTCCCTTAAACTCTTCTGCACATCATTATCCACAACTGCCACACTCAGTTTGCATAAGAAATCTTCCATCATAGAGCTTTGAAAGCAGACTTTACCATTGTCCTCAATGCCATCTGGACATAATATTGCTTTGATAACGTTTAGCTCCCCAACACTATTTTTTTTGGCCAGTAATTGTAGCCTACAGGGCCACTTCCATTTGTATTAATATCATAAAAACTAAGTACATTCTTGCTTGCCATGACTGGGCAAGCCATATCAATATAAATTCCCATGACGTGATGCTTCTACTGCTATTTGTTTAACATTTTAGAGGCATATTAATTAAACAGGCTCACACATAGCTAGAACACATTGCTTTTACCAAAACAAAACATTTTATCTAGAGACTAAGGGCTCAGCCAGTCCATCATGCAGCTAATCATTACCAGCTTTGTCACCTTCATTCATTATCCAATTTCTCCTTATCCTCCAAAGCAAAATTCCAGTCCATTTCCCTTGGAGCCAAGGTTCTTGTGACAACCTTTAGAAACTTTAGAGCTTTCCAGCCTTGTTCTTTCAATTTTTTCCTTCCTATCATTGCTTTATGTGAGAAAAGGGATCCATAAACCCATGATAATGCCATCCCTTATTAGTAAAGGGTCATTTTGTTGCAGGAACCATTTGCTTGACACTGCACAGTTCAAAATGGAGTCTAGCCCTCTTAGAAACTTCCGCTTGATGAGGGCTTGAGCCATCACTTGAACCCCCTCCTTTTTTTCCCCAATTCAAGAAGAACCCCACAAACATTGACACAATGTATGTGTTCACTCTTGTACCTGGGGTCTGTTACCAGAAATTCCTCCCCTACATTGAATTGCATAGATAATGATATCCTCTTTTGTCTTGAAAACTTTTTTCTTTTGTTTCATTGTGACAACCACAAGGAAGGCTATTTGTCTTTTCTTTGTCAACAACTGCGTGCCTGTATCCAAGGTTTTCTATTGGCAATGAGGGAGATTAATTGGTATGGAATGAAAAATGAGAAAAGATGGATACCCTTCCCCTTGGCTTGATGTGCTTTGTATCCATTCGTTTGTGCTATCTCATTATGAGCTAATACATCCAAGTACCTTCCTCATTAAATTGAGTTAGTCTATCAGACTATCACTTTGCCATCCCAACTCGGTGTAAATTAAAAATACTGATGAATTTTAGCTGGTTGCTGCCCCATGAATTGTTTTATACCACTTTAATGAAAATGCTCCAACACACATATGTTGACTCTCTTGTTGTCATTATTGAAGGCTGCAATCCACAGTTGCAACTTTCATTATCGATGTTTGGATGTGTTGAAAGTTGAAACATTACCTCATAAATAATAATGCTAAAGCCATCATCCTTATCAATTCCATTTGTTAATGTTTTAGCAGCTTCGGTTGATCCTTCCAGCTCACTTCTTTCGAGAAAGTCTTAAATTGAATTTATAGCCGTTGGCTATTCAATTTACTTTATTGTTTTGTACCTTGGGCTGACATAAAAGAAATTGATGTTTGTCTTTTATTAGAAGATATCTAATATTCATAAGGTGGCCGACCTCTTGTGAAGAGGTGTGAACATTTATCAAGGCCAACTAGGCCGACTTCAATTAGATAGGCAATCTCTTATAAGGCCGACCTATCTTATATTGTTCATGATTATGTTAAGGCCGACATCATTGAATTGTAATTGTCATTTTTACTTTGGCCGATCTTATGATAAGAAGAGATGCGACCTTTCTAAGATATATATAAATACTTCTGTTTCGTCCATTGAAAAAACACACATCAGCTAAGTTCGGTTATTCTTATCTGAGCGAATACATCAAGGGCGAATAGATCTGCAAAGTGTGAACTTATCTGAGCGAATACATCAAGGGCGAATAGATCTTCAAGTGTGAACTTATCTGAGCGAATACATCAGATCAATCAAGTGCGAACCTTTCCAATATTCAGGAGCGAATACATCAGTTTGGTGATATCAAATGTGAATATAAGGTACAGATTGATGTTATACTCTTCAGCTTTGCAATATACTCAAGTGTGAATATATTATGCAAAGTGCGAGTTCAGAATACAAAGGCAAACATTCACAGTGTTGATCTATCTCAGTTTGAAGATCATCCAGTGCCAGATCTGTCATTTGCCAGGTGTGATTTATCACGTCATTATCTGTCACTCCATATTGCTAGGTGCAGTATATCGGTCTTGAGTTAGACCTTATTGTAAATTGTAAAATTGACACTGTTGCATCAAATACAAGAGAGATCTTTGTTGCTGGGTTTTTCTCCCTCAAGAGGAGGGTTTTCCCAGGGTATATGCTGTGTTATTTGTCTGATTTCAAATTAATTTTCTGTGCATTTACATCTGATCATAAAATTCAACATGGTATCAGAGCAGGTCTGTGGAAAGATCCGATCAGATCTTGAAATATAATTCAAAGTCAGATCTAACGTCTTCTACTTGAGCAAGTAGAATACTTCTGTGCGGGATGCATTCTTTGGTCATCTACAAAATTTTCGAAAGGAGCGCATCATCTTGGCTCTCTTCATGAGTTTACTTGAGTCATATTGTTAGCAATCTGAGATCAGAGAGTTATATGCGGTAATCTCACCTTCCGGGATCTGTTATCTAAAAGCACATGATTATGGAAGTCAAGAGCTCAACTATGTCAGATTGTGCTGCCAAGGGTTGAAATCAAAAGGCTGCAATCAAATAGAGATAAGTATTTGGTTCCTTTCTTTGTTTATATTCCTTTATGTGAATCTCAGTTGTGCAGATCTGATAAAGTCTTTCGAGTGATGATCCTATCTATCTCTAACAATTTGGGTATTGCTAGTAAGCATGTTGCATAACCTAGTGGATTGCAGTTGGAAACGGAGTGCATTGTAAATTTGAGCAGTCATGGGCCTTGTTCAAATTTAACCTTGTCATGAGTTTGTGCTCGAGTCATGAAGGCTGTGGATAGATCTGAGTATAAGAACAACATACCGTGTTCAATAATTGCATTCATCATAATATCAAGGAAGATAAGTATTATGTGTTTTGTTGAAATCACCTTTCTAGTTTGAATTACAGTTACTTCAGTTAGTTGGATCTTAGGAAGAGAGTTAGTGATTTCTCTTGAGTTGTGATCCTTTGAAGATTTCAAATTATCTATTGTGAATTGGTTCATGCTAATCATGTAGATCTCTGAGTGTGACTTTGAGATGAAAAAGAGAATTGCATTTTCGATTGTGATAGGTTGATCACAATGATGTCATTGTCTAATGCATGAACTGTGTTAGAGCCTTGAACTCTTGAAGAGAGTTGGTTCTACATGCTAACCGCTTAATGCATTCAAGAAATCTGTAGTTGTGCAGATTATTCCCTTGTTGTGCTGAGTTTGGCACTCTCAAGAGGAGTAAAATATGAACGAAAGAGTTATATCAAAAATTGTATAAAGATAAGTTTCTTGATCTTTTGATATATTTCTCTTTCAGGTTGATTTATTTATTCATGTTCTAACATTGTGCATAAAATCTTATGTGTTCATGTTATAACCTATGATTGTAAACTTTGTATGATTCCAGTCTTGTTATTTCTTTGGGTAATTACAAACTGTTAAGTAATCTCTCTCTAAAATGCGTGCAGAAGCAAGAAGGTGATGAGAAATTGCTTAATGATGAAAAGCATGAGGCATCTTGTGAGGAAGTCATGCCGACCAAAGAAATAATCAAGCAGCCTTGGGACTGAGCTGGTGGCCAGAGGGAGCTCACTTCCAGAAGTCTTCCTTGCAATCTTTGAAGCAAGGATCAAGAGGGAGTCTTGTAACTCACCGAGAAGAAGTGAAGATTGTTGTATTGAAAGGCCAGGTGCTAAACCCTTAGAGGATCCCTTCAGTTGCTGAGATTAGATTTGCTCAAGATTGCCTTCTGGATTTGCCATTGGTAGCTCCGCAAACCTATTCAGAATAGTGAGATCTGAGATGAGGTCGATGAGGACTATTCTGAACTCTCTTCAGTACCAAGGTGTGCACTGGAAAACATTTATCTAAGTCAAAGTGTTGCAGGCAATCTTGGACGAAGAGGTCAGAAGGTTGATGCAAGTGCCTGAAGATTTAGAGGGAGCCTGCTGAGCCTGAAGAAGATGGTAATCTTGCTGCAGCTAGTTCAGATTTGGTGGATCCTACGTTGTACAGACAGCTGATTGGATCCTTGATGTATCTAGTTAACACTAGACCTCGAGACATTTGCTATGCAAAGGAGTGCACTTAGCCAGCTTTATGTGTGATTCGACAGATACATCTTGTTGCAGCTAAATATGACTCCGAGATACTTGCGGCATATTGGATATGGCTGAAGTATACTCGCATCGACTTGGAGTTACTTGGTTTTATTGATTCTGATTGGGCATGTTGTGTCACGGATCGGAAGAGCACCTCTGGCTGTTGCTTCAGTTTGGGTTCTGCTATGATTTCCTGGTGCAGCAGGAAGTAGTCTTCTATAGCATTGAGCACAGCAGAGGCTGAGTATATTGCAGCTTGCATGGCAACTCGAGAAGCAGTGTGGCTTCATAAGCTCCTTGCAGGATTGTTTGGACAATCAATGGAGCCTACCATTATTCATTGTGATAATCAGAGTTGTGTGAAGCTTTTTGTTAATCCTGTGTTTCATGACAGAACCAAACATGTTGAGATCAAGTACCACTATATCAGAGATATGGTACTGCGAAAGGCTGTACAATTGAGGTACATTAGCACTAATGAGCAGACGGCAGATATCCTCACCAAGCCTCTCGCCAGGGTAAAGTTTGTATACTTTCGAGACAAGCTTGGTATGGTGGAGAATCCAGCCTTGACTGAGTATGAGTCTCAGTATCAGTGAGCCTTGCTTAATGAGTTCTTCTCTGTGAGAGAAGTTCGAGGTGAAATCCCTTGTTAATGCATCTTCTTCTGTGACGGAAGAACTTGAGGTGAAAGCCCTCGTTTCCACCCTCTGAGAGAGTCATGGTGGATGTCATGTGTGCGACTCCATGACATATGTTGTACTCGTGTTTCACCCTCTGGGAGAGCCATGGTGAAAGTCACATTGAGGTGACAACATCACGCAAGTGATGAACACTTGTACTTACTATTGCACCTTCTTCTGAGACGGAAGAACTTGAGGTGAAAGCCCTCATTTCCACCCTCTGAGTTGAGTCATGGTGGATGTCATGTGTGTGACTCCATGACAACATCACGTGAGAGAGTCCGTGATGATCCTTCTGTGCTTGTGTTTCACCCTCTGGGAGAGCCATGGTGAAAGTCACATTGAGGTGACACCATCACGCAAGTGATGAACACTAGTACTTAACCATGTGATGGTTGATATCACATTGAGGTGATATATATCTCTCTTTATATTTGATTGCGGGCAATGGTGGTAGATGATTTGTCTTCAGCTGGAAGTTCTCTCCCTAGCTGAGAGGGAGTGTTAATGTTTTAGCAGCTTCGGTTGATCCTTCCAGCTCACTTCTTTCGAGAAAGTCTTAAATTGAATTTATAGCCGTTGGCTATTCAATTTACTTTATTGTTTTGTACCTTGGGCCGACATAAAAGAAATTGATGTTTATCTTTTATTAGAAGATATCTAATATTCATAAGGTGGCCGACCTCTTGTGAAGAGGTGTGAACATTTAGCAAGGCCAACTAGGCCGACTTCAATTAGATAGGCAATCTCTTATAAGGCCGACCTATCTTATATTGTTCATGATTATGTTAAGGCCGACATCATTGAATTGTAATTGTCATTTTTACTTTGGCCGACCTTATGATAAGAAGAGATGCGACCTTTCTAAGATATATATAAATACTTCTGTTTCGTCCATTGAAAAAGGACACATCAGCTAAGTTCGGTTATTCTTATCTGAGCGAATACATCAAGGGCGAATAGATCTGCAAAGTGTGAACTTATCTGAGCGAATACATCAAGGGCGAATAGATCTTAAAGTGTGAACTTATCTGAGCGAATACATCAAGGGCGAATAGATCTTCAAGTGTGAACTTATCTGAGCGAATACATCAGATCAATCAAGTGCGAACCTTTCCAATATTCAGGAGCGAATACATCAGTTTGGTGATATCAAATGTGAATATAAGGTACAGATTGATGTTATACTCTTCAGCTTTGCAATATACTCAAGTGTGAATATATTATGCAAAGTGCGAGTTCAGAATACAAAGGCAAACATTCACAGTGTTGATCTATCTCAGTTTGAAGATCATCCAGTGCCAGATCTGTCATTTGCCAGGTGTGATTTATCACGTCATTATCTGTCACTCCATATTGCTAGGTGCAGTATATCGGTCTTGAGTTAGACCTTATTGTAAATTGTAAAATTGACACTGTTGCATCAAATACAAGAGAGATCTTTGTTGCTGGGTTTTTCTCCCTCAAGAGGAGGGTTTTTATATGCTGTGTTATTTGTCTGATTTCAAATGAATTTTCTGTGCATTTACATCTGATCACATAAAACAACACCATTGAGGGTGCGAGTCTTAGTATTATCCATATTTACCCCTGGATGCACTATAAATGCTTGGCTTAATGAAATAAATTTAGGTGGATTCCAATATTGGTCCTCTATTGGTGTATGAACCTTTGGGCTTACCACATTATTGGGGGTACAACTTTTTTATCCTTCTGAATAGGGCTATAATCACCATAATATATGAGTCTAAAGAAGGCTTGCAAGTAGTTTAATTGCCCTTATGCAATTGGTAATTCTTTTAATGGTCTTAGAAGATAGCTTCAGTATTGCATAGGTCTAGTGTGCATAGAATCATGTTGCCTCTATCAACTAGAGCAATATTGCGCTCAACTCTGTCATGGAAAGGCTCAATGGAAAATGCAACAAAACATATGTGGGAAAATTTAAAATTACACATGCTAACCTTTCAGCCATATAAGGGCCTAATGGGAAGCAGAATAGAGCAACTGCAAGAAACCAACATAGGTTGTCCTTTCTTCTTGATTCATCCCAACACTATGACTTGTCATATCCCTACCCTAGCTGGGTCGGCTCAATAGTCAAAACAAATAAATAAATAAAAATAAAAAAGTGTTTTTAAACACTAACAAACATATATATAATAGTATTTTTTATTTTTTATTTTGGCCGACTTAGACTTTCTTTTGGGTGCCAATTTTAATAATTTAATATTAATTTAAAAATAAAAATTTCTTATTTGGGCTGACCTAGATTTTTCCTCTTTGCCAACTTCAAATCAAATAGGTATAAATATGATTCAGCTGGCTAGGCAAAGGCATCTGGAGTTTGATGGTAAATTTGGGAGATTTTCCAAATAGGAGAGCTGGGATGAAACCCTTAGCCATCTTGCAAGGTTAGGATGCAAACCTTAACCTTGCTTCATCAATTTTCCTATCACTATTTGCCATTTTAATCCTTCTTCTTTCAGTGATTAATACAGGTCTGCTTTGTTCAAAGGCAACTGCCATTCAAGGGGTCTGCACCTCGATGATAACTGGATGTTGGTTCACACATCCCAATCACTTTTCAGGCCATCTGAGCACTACTTATAGCAAGCTTTGGAGGTTTCTGTGATCCCAAGGAAAGTTGGGTGGTGTATCAGGATATTAGATATCTACTGTTAGAACCCTAGTGTGGTGGCTAACAACAACAAAGCCCATCATTAAGCTTCAAAGCCAACCCCATGGCAAGCACAAGGAGTGCCATCTTGCCAGATTTGAGGCTTTGCACCCCACAACAGCAAGCACAAGTGAATCCCACCCCTTCATAGGTGCCAAACACTTACAACGAGTATAAGGGAATTCCTGACCTCTACACAAGTGTTTAACACCTACAACAACACCTACAAGGTGACTCTAGACATCAGATGCAAGTGCGTCAGATTAGAGATCTAGGTGAATCAGATCCAATCTGACTAGAGAGTGCAATGTCTTCTGTCATTGTTGTCAACAACATTAATTTCTGGTGTATTCCCATTCAAATACTAAATCTATGTTGAACAACTGCAACATTATGGTGTAAATAGAATGTGTATTCTTTGATGGTTGTTTTCTGTGATATTTTGAAGTAACCAACAACTAGTTTCCTTTATGTTTTATCAGTATGGTGTGCAGATCAGCTTTCTGATTTGCATTGTGAGGTTCTGATTTAAATTTCCTATTAAATCTAATCAGCATATTGACTGTTGAAACCCTAGAGTCATGTTATTGGAAGTTTGTAAACCGTAGGTTCATTTCAGTGGTATCAGAGCAGGCAGTCCTGCTAGCCTACTGGGAAATTCTTGTGCATGGAGCTAAGTCAAAGAGACCAAAGAACCTTAGAGAGAGAAAGGAAGAAAGTAGAAACAACCACACAAGGAAACAACAATGGAATTGGAGACAGAGGTAAGGAGAAAATGGCTGAACAAGATGATGATTTGAAGGCCTACCAACAAAGACAAGAACAAATGACACAAATGCTAGTGCAAATGATGCAAAACTTAACCAACATAGTCACTCATAGCAGATCTAAACCAAACAATGTTGAAGGAACTAATTCATATCAGTATGGGGTTGGAAATCACATTAATAATAACAGAATCCTAGTTGGATCAACCCTCAGACCCTTCTAGTCCACCTTTTTGCCTAGAGTGGAAACACCACAAGAAGAAGAAGAGCAAAGCCAGGCTGCAAATGATTTCACTGCCATTGTAGATGAGTATATGAGACTTGATCCAAATGCCAGAAGGGAGATTTCATTTGAACAATATAGTAATGCTAGATCAAGAAGTGGATCAAGGAGTGATATGAGACAACCTATGCAGGAATTTGATAGAGATCTTCAACACAAAGGAAACTGACACTTCCTACGTTTTATGGCTCTAGACATGTTATTGCATGGGCTTGGGTTCAAAAATTGGATACATACTTTTCACTCAGGCCTTTGACAGAAGATGAAGCTATCAAGTTTTCCATTTTACACTTGGAGGGTGTGGCTCTTGAATGGTGGCATCATGGTCTGATAATACAAGGGTTTAACCATATTGCGACATATGCTGATCTCACACAAAAACTCATAGACAAATGTGATAGAAGAGATCCAAAGGTGTATTTCAAGGAGTTGACATGTTTGAGGAAACATCGTTCAGTGGAGGATTATGTAACAAAATTTCAAAGACTTCCAATCATGGTCCTTGATGTAATGGATAAGAGATTAATTCTTGTTCATTGAGGGATTATCAGAGTCATTTCGTGGTTTGGCGAGGGCTTTTGAGCCAATGACCTTGGAGGATGCTATCCAAATGGCCTTAAGTTTAGAGGACTCCGTAGTGAAGAAGTCTTTTCCCAAGAGCGCACCAACACGACAATAGAGGAAGCCATTTCATAAGAATGTTCTCAACCTAAGAGCTTGCCTCCAAAGACTAGTAGGGTGGACGAATCAAAAAATGAGCTTGGAGGGAAAAAACTATGTTTCACTTGTAGAGAGCCTTGGGTACTAGGTCACAGATGTTTGGGAAAAGGACAAATCCACTATATAGAGGTAGTTTTTGATGAGGATTCGAAGGTAGTAGAAGTCGAGCTCGAGGATGTTGTAGATGAGGGTGAGCACAAAGAGAAGGCAAAAGGAGAGCATTCCGGTGGCACACTTTCAGGAGCACCTAGATATCATTCCTTTTGTATTAGAGGAGTTCTACAAGGACAAAGGGTGACAATTTTGGTAGATAGTGGAGCCACCCACAATTTCATTGATGAGGGACAAGTGGTTAAGATGGGGCTAAGGATAGAAGACTTTGAGGGGCTTAATGTTATAGTAGTAGATGGGTATACTATCCCATGTAATGGAAGGATTCAGTAGTTGGAGTTGACTCTAGGAGGACACAAGATGCGAGATGATTTCTATGTGATTGGCATTGGTGAGACAAAATTGGTTTTGGGGGTACAATGGTTGCACTCACTTGGCGAGTACACACAAAATTATTACACCATGGAGTTGAAGTTCAAATCTAATGGGAAGGAGGTAGTTCTTCGTGGCCTTTCCAATGGAGGTCCTATGATGGTTTCAACTAAGAGGATGGAGAGAGATTTTCGTAGAGACCAGGTGGCTTGGGAAATTGAGTGTTTGATTACAAATACGGATACATCCAAGGATGGAAGGTCTTATCATGTTGATATCCAATCTATCTTGTACTAGCGTTGCAAGGTGTTCTACGAAATTCCTCTAGGTTTACCACCAAATAGGGGTTTTCAACATGTGATTGAGTTAGAGGAGGGGGTAAAACCAGCCATTACTATACCTTACCATCATCCTAGAAGGTACAAGGAGGAGATTGAGAAAGCAATTAAGGAGCTATTGGACATGGGACACATCCAACCGAGCCCCAACCTGTCTGCCTCTTCTATTGTGTTGGTCAAGAAGAAAGATGGTACTATGAGGATGTGTATTGATTATAGAGCCCTCAACAAAAAGACAATCAAGAATCGCTACCCCATACCTAGCATTGATGAGTCGATAGATGAGCTTCATGGTGTGAGGTACTTCTCCTAGATTGACTTACGATCAGGGTATCATTAGATAAGGGTTCGAGATGAGGATGTGCACAAGACAACCTTCAGATGTCACTATGGACACTAAGAGTTCTTGGTCATGCCATTTGGGTTGACCAATGCACTTGCCACCTTTCAGTCATGCATGAATCAAGTATTTATTTTGCAATTGAGGAAATTTGTGTTGGTCTTTTTTGATGGCATCTTGATTATCAGTAAACATGGGAGGATCACTTGAGGCACATAGATGAACTGCTTGGCATACTTGAGCAGCATTCATTCTATGCCAAGGCATCCAAATGTGAGTTTGGTTTGACTGAAATATTATATTTGGGATTCAAGATTAGTGCCCAAGGGGTTAGCGTGAATGAGGAAAAGATCAAGGCAATACAAGATTGGCCTAGACCAATGAATCTGACACATTTGAGGGGATCTGTGGGACCTTACAGCTACTATTGGAGGTTTGTAAAAGGTTTCTCACAACTTGCAGCCCCATTGACGGATTTGACAAAGAAAGGGGCTTTCTCTTGGAGCCCTTCAACATAGAGAGCTTTTGACAATCTCAAGGAGGTAATGAGTTCGTGTCGTGTTTTGGCTATTCCAAATTTCTCACTTCCTTTTGTTTTAGAATGTGATGCTTCAGGAGAGGGGATTGGAGTAGTCTTGATGCAGAATAGAGACCCATAGCATTTGAGAGTAGGAAGCTCAAGGAGACATAAATAAGCTTCTCTATTTATGACAAGGAGATGTTAGCCATCATGCATGCATTGGCCAAATTTAGGCAATACTTAGTTTGTGGTGAAAGCAGATCATAACAACTTGAAATTCTTCCTCAATCAAAAGGATTTGAATGATAGATAGCAAAAATGGGTTAGTAAGTTGCAAGTCTATGATTTTGACATTGAGTATGTTAAGGGAAAGAATAATGTGGTGGCTGATGCACTCTCTAGGAAACCTTATTTCTGCTCTATGAGCAGATATATCTGCTGATTGAAAGGTTTCTATAATAGTTGAATATGTCAAAAGCATAATTTCTATTGACATTTTGGATGGGAAGTTACAAGATGACATGTACAAAGTGGTTGATGAGCTCATCCTATACAAGGATAGGGTGTACCTTGTATTAGAATCAAAGTCAAAGGGAAGAATCTTGAGGG
>VDFB02081058.1:0-20655 GCA_007258455.2 Sequoia sempervirens | reverse complement strand
TAATGATGGAAATGGTCCCAAAAAAATCGTGCAGACAAGTGTCATTCACCTATGAAGGTAGTTAAGACACGTGGAAACTTGGTAGGGCACACAATTCGCTCTTTCCTTCCTTTTGATGAAGTCCTCATGAAAGAGACATGTGTCAGTAGGCTAGAGCCTGCTCGATGATTCCTCCTCTTTGCATTGAGAGATTGCACAGTGAAGACACATGGAGGCATCCTTTACTATCGGTGCTGATTGTGGGGTCTACCCAAAAGTGTATGTGGATGAAGGCTATGTGGCACATGGATGGGACCCAACTAAAAGTGAAGGGAAGTAGCCTTGAAGTGCTTGCAGTCACGACACGTGGAAGCATGGCGGGAGCCGGTAGAAGAGTGAAGGAAGAAATTGCTATGAGGAATGCTCGACGGACATGTGGCAGTGGTAGATGGAGCTCATCAAAAAGAGGCCTGATGAGGTTTAATTAATTGAGGCGCAAGACGATATTTAGCAAAAAAACCACTCGAAAGGGAGCTTAAGGAATTTTATATTCATAGCTTTTGGTGACTACCAAGGGAATTTCGCGTGTAGAATGAAGAATCCAAAATTTTATTTGGCTTGCAAACCAGAGTCCCATCCATTGGGTGATAGAGTCAGAGCTTAGAAAGGATGTCTTGCAAAGGCAACCAGTCGACCTCAGATGGGGTCGATATGTCACACAGATTCTCTTGCGCTTCGCTCAGGTTGATCATTTCTTTGTAAGGCAACGTTGCAGATAACCTAGCCCCAAACTCAAGTTGGAAGAGTAGCCGTGCAATTTGATGAGTGAGACCTTCAATATTTGCTGTGGTAGGGGGTTGGTTGAAGCTCTGGAAAGTGGATGTGTCCTGCTACTTCTCTACAATCTTTGCCATAATTTGCTCTGTTGTGGCCACTAGCTCATTTGCAAGAAACAGGGAAGGTAGGCCTATCTCAGTTAGCCAGGATAATTTCTCCCGCATTGTATCGATAGTCTTGCTCGAAGTGGCTATGCATTCACTAGCATGGAGGATAGTTGAGTGGCAGTGGATGAACTTGTTCACCATTTTGGTGGTAGCCTTCCAATCCTCGATCCCTGCTTTTACTAATTCTTCATTCGAGACCATGTATAACTTATTTAGAAAAACTTTTTCCTCAGGAACCCTCTTTGCGATGACCTATGGTAATTGCTCAATTGCTCCACGAACCTCCCTGCTCAAGCTTGTCACCTCTAACATAAATTGGAGCATTGGTTGAAGTGTTAGGCAAAAGGCCTTGACCTTATCCTAGTATGAAACATATAACTGTTGGGCCACTATAATGAGGTGTAGGTGGGTAGTAGGGGGTTGGGGAGCATTCTTCAAAAGGGAAATCTCTGTGTCCTTTGATCTAACATCTTGTATCAGTTCCACAACCCTTTTTCCTATGGCCAAAAGCTATCCCTAAATGTTTCTCAATTCTTTGGACCAATTTTCCTTAGCTCGACTCTTGTTCGCTGACTTTGTTTTAAGGGAAGACTTCATCTCCTTGAGCTTCTTCTCTAATTGGGACTTTCGGTTCTCATAGTCTCCATCCCTCTATTGTATTTGTTGCTCGAACTAAGCACATTGTTGTTCAAACTCCTCACTCTTTTTTTGCATCGCCTGCTCTACCAGAGCCAGCTGGTTATGATATTCTTGATTTTTTTTCCACAACGTGTCGACCAGTGTGGGGTTCATAGATTGGAACTCTGCAAGTTTCTCTTGGAGTCTATTATGTTCTACCTTTGTTGCCTACCCTTTCTTCGATAAGTGTGCAATTTCTACTTGCATCACTTTTTCTTTTTCCACCAGGACATTGACCCTATTCTTCACAAGTTTCAACTCCTCTTCCTTCTTCTTTAGATGGTGACCAGACTTGAGGAAGTTAGTGGTCACCACCTACTACATTTCCTCCATGAGCTCAACCTTTTCCTATGGCCGAGCTATGCTCAGATCGAGTCCCATGGCGAACATGTTGTAATCATCGGGCTGTATCTCCCCTTGCGGTTTGAGGGTGTTCAGATACATGGTTGCAAAATGGATCAATTTCTGAGCTTCATTGAAGACCGTATATACCTTTGGCTTTGTCAGCTTCTTAGCATCCTTGGCCCTTCGTTTCTTAGCTCTAAGAGCCCATGCTTCCTTTGTATTATTTCCCTACACCATAAATTAGGTTGGCGATTGAATTAGCCCACTTGCAAAAGGTGCACCAAGAGGTATGGCAAAAGGGAACGTGAGGATAGTGGTCATAGATGTTTTCTTTGGGAGAGTGACTATCTGCGGGGAGAAAGGAGGGATGTGCAAAAGCTTGGTTTGTGACCCAGTGGGAGGACTCATCAGGTGTTGCGGCAATAGCGAAGCCATGAAAAACTCCATCTACTAAGAGGACTGAGTTGGGCTTGATATAGTTGTAGCCAAAGGGGTGTTAGTGGTAGTCACGTATGAAAAAGGGGAAGAGATAGCGAATGCAGACATGGAAATGGTGAAATGTGAAAGGGTCTGCGGAGGAGTTAAGATAAATGGTCTCATCGAGGAGAATTGGGAGAAAGCTCCTACAACCATTGCAGCAGAAGTGGAAAAGGAAGAGCCAACACTTGTAGTGATGGGTGTCATAGAGACAGCAAGAGTGACCAAAGATTGTGAAGTAAGAGAAGAGGGAGAAAAAGTTACTTGTTGTCTAGATGTTTGCGGTTCCTGGCTCACCTCAGTCTCTTGGCTTGTTGCGGGTTTTTACGAACTCTCCCCAAAAACTGCTTCTATGCACTACCTCTTGTTGGGTGGCGAGTCCTCCACCTCTACGGTTTTTTACTATTGTTGAGTCGTTCTTGATGTTTTTGTGGTCTAGGTGTGTGTATGCGAGGCTCCCAACCATGATACATTGAACCACACATTTGGAGAGACCCTAACTGGCTACTTCACCACTATCTCTTTCCCTTGCACTAGGGCCATTTGTATTTCACTTTCCTTTTCCTTTCCTTTCTCCGTATACATTTTAGACTCCTCCAAGTCACCGCCTTCATTAATGCTCACATCAAAGTCAGTGTGCGCGTCATCCCACAACTTATCAAATCTTTCATCTGTCTTTACACTCTGGTAAGGAGCATCAAGGCTTTGGGTTTCCAGTCGGTAGACCTAGAAATGCTTAATTGTTTCTTCGCTCCAGATTTCTTGTTTTAACAGCTGATTGCAAAGGGTGGTACCCATTTTTTGCTTCTCATTATGGGTATGTGCAGGATCATCATGGAAAAAATAGGCCCTTAAGTGGCAAAAAATTCAGAAAAATCAGGGTTAGGCAACTTGATGTAAAAATTTGAATAAGTTATCTATATTATTTCAAAAATATGTAAGAAAACAATTTGTAGAAAATTGAATGTAGTTTCTAAACTACTAGGTTTGTTTAAAAAAAAAAATCTATTTGGTGAAAATTTGAAATTTCATTGCAGTGGTACTTAAATTTCTCGTGGAAAAAATAAGAAGTAGGTGTCCGTCTCCGACCAACTTTACCACAATAAGATGATAATATTTTTTATAAGGTTTTAGATATAAGTAGAGGACTCATGCCCCACCCGATGCATATTTTTTGTATTTCCGCAAATAATTAATTATGAATTTTTTATTACAACTTTTTAAAAAATATAAAAACTCGTATGTCTGACCACCTTAACTTGGTCAAAACTTCATGAAATTC
Source organism: Sequoia sempervirens (assembly GCA_007258455.2). NCBI lineage: Eukaryota > Viridiplantae > Streptophyta > Pinopsida > Cupressales > Cupressaceae > Sequoia > Sequoia sempervirens. Next base: position 16,950 of record VDFB02081058.1, on the reverse strand, counting down.
AATTTTTCTTTTCTTAATCCTATAGTATGTGAAACTTAGAATGTGACACATGTTTTGGATTCAAAAAATGTGATATCATTAGAAAGCTATAGGTGTTTTTCAATCAGCCTATCAATCAGGATTTTAGTCATAATTTGAATAGAAAATGAATAATAATTACTTATTAAATTCAAAGTAAAGCATAATTTATGTTGGTTGAAATCTAAGAATCTCCTTTAAAAACCCTTTTCGTTTCATCAATTGTGGGTAAAAAAATAGTCGTCAGCCACATAACCATCATATTGCCACTTTTTGGCCCATCATGATCTTGACATACCCTTATATTTAGTTGACCAGAGGTAGAATTGAAGCCATGGAGGCCTGTTATCATCGATAGGAATATAGGCCAAGTCCACCAACACATCGTCATGCTCCTCCATTAGACTCTGCCGCTTCTCCCAATACGGTCGGGGGCTATGGGTTACCTTGATGAATTTATTACCCAAGTCGTCAAAGGGGTTGTAATTCCATTTATCGCATATCATCACTAGCCCCAAATGAGCCATCTTTTCTTCGAGCAGCTTGTGCATTTGCTTCTTCATCATTGTCACCCACTTGAAGGCTAGTGAACATTTGAAGAATCCTCTCTTGCCCCTTCACAAAATTTATAATCAATAATGGACATCTACCTAAACATTTCAAGGGCGTATATCCTATGTGTGACATCCTTGGGGAGTCAGAATGGCTCTGGTGAAAGCCAATGACATATAGATGAATACCGTGAAATCTCAAGGAACCGGGCCGGATTTAGGAGGAAGCTCTACATCCGGGCTTCGTCTGGTCGGAGAAAGTCGATAGATACATCCATTAGTTATCAAGTCTTGAATTAGTTAAGAAAAACCTTGCAAAAAATGCATAATAATCATTCATTACTTAAAAGGGTGTGTTCCATATAGAAACTAGTTTCTTTTTGGCTCCTCCATCGCTGAAAATAGGTAGTATCATTTTTTACTAAAGAAGTTGGGGTTCCGGGTATAAGAACATAAGGAGCAAGCAAGGAAGTGGAACCCTAAATTGCATTACATCTTGTAATTCTATATTTGGCTCATCATTTCTATTGAAATGACCGGCCGCGAAAGTCATACCGTAACAAAGACTTTTCCTTTGCGCTTGAAAACCGACCCGCTGAAATTCCTACACCCATTTGTTCCTCGCTTAGCCACAAAAAATGCCATCATTGAGAGTGTATCCTACATATCTTGGTTGAAGGAATTGTGTGCAACTGGAATTTCTAGTGGCTCTTTGCAAAATTCCTCAGGCCTTTGTGTCTCCACATTATAGAATTCCAAAGCTGTCTTTGCCCCTCCAAAAGGTGCACCTATCTTCTAGAGTAAATATCTCCATTAAGATCACTTGAGATTGTTTCACTTGGATACACAACATACTCTAGATAGCGTCTTCACTGATATTGACCCTCATCGTCTGGCCTTCAATGGTGTCGGTATCTGGGCTAAAGTGTTCAATGGCCTCATGGATGAGCTCTTGGTATTAATGCATGGAGGGGACCATATATTGCAGAAGACCGCTGAACCATAGCTTATATGCCATTTTCTTTTCGCTTCCCTCTTCCTTTTTCATCCTTTTGCATGCTCCTTCCCTAAGAGTCTTAGGTTTCTTTGTGAGGATGAGGTCATAGATATTATCCCATTCCTCCTTAATCTGGCCTTGGTCTTTGGCAGTTTTGGGCTTGTCTAGGGCATGCATGTAAATCCATTCTGACTTTTCTGTTGTTCCAGGTGATGAGTAAGGGGTGTCATGAAGATATTGAATATTGGTGCTTCTATCATGTCGTCATACAAGCTCTGGGTGGCCTCATACTGTAGCTCCATTTACGTCTCTATTTGAGAACTTTCTGCCATTTTCCCTTTACTGGAGATTTACGCTTAGCTCAAATATTTTGTAATTTTCTTCGGCTTTGTATGTACTCAACACTCTTGCTCTAGGTAGCTTGCTCAATAATATTTTTACAAATGTTAGTTTCTTGCATGCAATACTTGGCTTATTTCTTTCTTGGGGTGGCCAACAATGCTCGCCTTTTAGCATTAAATTTGGCATGTACTGCCAACTCTTTGTCTTGTGTGAGATGAGTTTCTTGCCATTTTGAAATGACAAGAATTCATAATGACAATTAGTAATCTTGTCGTATGACACGATTTTCATGGAAACTTGAGCCAACAATTTGAAGGTAGCTTAGGCTTCGCATGCTTTGACAATTAATATCCAAAAGGAATGATTAAGTCAAAGATGCAATAATTACCTGAAAATATTTGCATTCCCTTTTGGAGTTTGAGAAGCACCAGTAGAATGACACATCAACATCTAGTCGTATGGACTACCATCAATGACTGCAAACAACTTATGCTAATTAATTAGCTTTTATTTATCCTACAAGTAGCAAACTGTACCTAGCAGATGCAACTAGGTGGGAAATTCGAGCAAGCCCTAGTGCGATTTTCAAGATGGTACTTGATTAAAATCATGTTTATGGTATGAAAATTACCATGCTTACCCTGAATATTTCTATAAATAGGTGCTTTAGGCAATAGAAAAATTACACTTAGCAATTTTAGCAAAATTGGTAATAGGCAATTGGCTTAGAATTTGGCGTCAGGGAGTTGAGTAGAATTTGCATAGATCATAGACTTAGGTAGTTTGCATAGAGCTAGTGTTAGACAATTGCATAGAGCTTGCCACCATGAATACCCCAATTAGGTTAGTATGCAAGAAATCCTAGACAACCTTCCTTGGTGAAATCTCAACTAGGCATCTCAAAAGAATGACCAAGAATAAGCATTCACTGGCCATTGTAGCGATGAAGTGGGTTTTGGGGAGGGACTGCATTGAATACAAAGACAAGTACATAGTTAATACTGATGTATGCTCTCACTTTGTCACGTCTATGCTTGATATCTAGGTTCCCAAGCCATTAATTCTTCACCTAGTGCTTGAAGTATTTCTGAATAAGTACCTAGGCGGCCTCAGAGAGGTGGTGGCAAATGTTGCATTTGGTATAGGCTTGCCAATGATGAGTGACCTCTAGAAGTACATTGAAGAAGACGCAGTAGTACCATGGGTGCCATTCTTGAGTGGTTTCTGCATCCAGTCACAAGAACATCGCGTCAAAGGGTAACTTGTGCCTACCACTTCCTATTTTGTTGTTACAATGTGGTTCCCTTCTATGATGTTGACTGGTACACCGACTTTAGGAACTTGGTGTTCCCTTTGTCGCTCGCCATTGCTCTTGTGGATGTTGTTGTTGGTCTTGTTGATGGAGAAATTATAGACACTATTGTCGATGCCCCCATTGTTGTTGCTCATGCCTGAGACTGAAAATATCTTTTTATGCTTTAGAGTGATCCCACAATAGTGGTTTACAATTTTGGCCAACCGACACTAAAATAATTTTTTAACTTTAGAAGTCTTCACTTTCGACAACCTATAGCAGCTAAACCGTGAGGAATTTGAAGATGATGAAAATAGAGTTTCGCGGACATTTTGTTTTAGATTCTAAATATATATTATTCAAATTTTTGGAATCAAATTGCACTTTTTTCCATCTCTCTCGAACCTGCTTTGTTTTCAAAAACAACATTTTTAAAAAGTGGCACTCATCGTGATAACGATAACCTTTTTCCATGAAGGATAAAATTATAATTTTTTGAATTTAGATAGTTTTTTATTGAATATTTTTCTTTAATCAAGTTTCTCAAGTCAAATACAATTTAGACATAGCTTGGATCAGATAACGGTAACTTTTTTTGTATGTATCAAAATTCAATTTTTTTTTGTGTTGGATCAAGGACTCCAATATCTGGTGCACTCATATTTTTCAAAAAATTTCTTTGATAATCTCTATTTTTCCACATGTAGAACAAAGAGGTTGAATTTCAATGAAAAACCTACATTCACAAGAAATAAAAAATAAATATAATAATGAAATTAAATTTAATTAAAATTGTACTTTTTTGGAAGCTTATAATAAGGACTACATAGTTACAAAAAATAAATTTTAAATGAATTCATTTGATCCCCCAAAAGGTAAATCAAAAGTGGTTTTTATCAACATTTTGATAGGTGTAAAGGAGACTCCATTATAGGTATGGTTTAAAACTAGCTGGGTTCTATCCAAGGGCTTGGTCTAAGGTGGTTTGATCAAACCCTATTCAATTGGAATCATTTAAATGGAAATTTTCAAGGATTAAATCATTAAATTTTCTAAAATATATGTGATTTCAGCAAAAATCAGGATCTCCCAAAAAGTGTAAACCACTACTGTGGCAACACCCTTTAAGAACTAATACCCGTTGGTCCGATTTTTGTACATATGCCTAGAAAAAGGCTTTACAATAGCTATATATCAAGAAGATACAACATATATGATATACACTAAAACTGTGGCCTCTGAGCCATTTTGATAATGTACTTATCAAAGTATATAAATATAATGAAAATATAGCTTATGTTGAAAATTGTATCTCCTTTTTCCTACTATTCTGCAATGTGGGTTCCCTTTTTCCTTTCTTGCATATATGTGTTTACTTCAATTTTGCACATGGGTATCATTTCTCTTTGCTTCATGGGTTGTTTTTAGTTCTCTCTGCACTTTATGATAATGGGTTTCATTTGTTTTTGCTTCTTCACACTGTGGATAAAGATTATTGAAAGATCGACCAACAAAAACATGAAAGGGAAAATAATTACACTATTCACATATTTACACCGATAGAATAATTTTGAATCTTAATTGAATAATTCTAGGTGGATTTCATTAATAGGAATCCCCAATGCTTCTTTCTCCATGTTTTCCAATTCAAATGCATTATGCTGCTTGCATTGAATTATTTTGAAAGGGCCTTCCTAGAGGTTGTCAAACTTTCAATGTTGGCTTGGCTTTGAAGCTCTTTCGTTAAATTTTAGCACTAAATTCCCACACTTTAGACCTTGGTACAAAGTCTTCTTGTTGAACCATATCTTAACCACCTGCTGGCGGTTAGACATGGTTATCAGGGCCTTTCCCCTTTTTTCTATACTTCTAGCAACTTGGCCAGCCAAACCTCCATGGCATCATTTTATTCTACCTTGAGAGATTTGAGCAATTGTAGTGTTGGAATCTCCATGGAGACAGGAAATAACGTTGAACTTTTCCATAGACTAGCTCGTACGACGAAGTCTTGAGGACTTTCTTGGGAGTTATGTGATCCACTCATAGTGTTGCCCAAAGGTTTTTGTGTTATTCTCTTTGGTGTTTCAACCCAATCCTTTTGAGGAGTCAAACTAAATTCTGGTTAGTGGACTCCATCAGGCCATTCCCTTGTGGGTAGTAGTTTGATGATTTTTTCAAGAATATGCCATTCGTGAATGTGAATTGACATACCTTAGAGCCTAGGAAAGCCTTGGCATTGTCGGAGATGATAGTTTTAGGAGGGCCGAATCTCGTCACCAGTTCCTCAAGGAAGTCCACTATCTCTGCCTTCGTCACATTCTTTAGGGGCATCACTTCGGCCCACTTAGTAAAGTAGTCCATCACTGTTAGAGAATCCATTTAAGTTTGGTGCTAGAGGTGGGATTAATCATCCTAATGAAATCAAGGCCCCATTGCGCAAGTGGCTCATCAACCACTATCGGATTAAGAGGCATTGTGGAGTTTTTCCTTCTTCCTGCAAAGAATTGGTATTCCTTGCAATATTTTACCAAGGAGTATGATTCGTTAAACAACGTGGGCAAGAAGTACCCAACACACATGATTTCGATGGTGGTGGTCTTTGCGGAGAAGTGTCCGCCCGCGGGACTATTGTGGAAATTGTCAAGAATCCTCTTCGCTTGTTTTGTGGTGACACACTGTAATAGAATGTCATTGAAGTTCCTTTTGAAAAGGACCCCTTTGATAAGTACATCTCCACTGTTCTGTAGCAGGTAGAATCTTCTCTTTCGAGAAGGAAGGCCTGATGAATATTTTCCTGTGTGCATGAATCTCACTTTGTCCACTAGCCAACATCCTTTAAACTCAGACTCATTTGTTAGAACTAGCTCTGGTTGCTCTTTGGTTGTCATTTCCTTATTGTACACCAGATATTCACATAGTCCTCTTCCTTGGATGGTCTTTGTAGGCTTGACCTCAATGTCATATTCAAGGATTATAGTGATCCAATTAGCTCTCTTTTTGGTGATTTCTCCTTCCATGATGTATTCGTGCACACTGGAATTTGTGACATAAACACTCACCTTGTTGCAAAATATGAGGTGTTAGAACTTCTAGAGTCCCTTGACTATTGCAAAGGCTTTCCTCTCGATGAAATTGTAGTTCATCTCATATTCCTTTAGGGTCTGGGAGTGAAATTCTATTGGATGTTCTCCCTTTCCTTCATCGTCTTTCCTAGTTAAGATAGTAGCAATGCTTGATTTTCTACTAAATACATACATTATGAAGTCCTTTGACAGGTCTGGATTGACTAGCACATGAGATGAGGAAATAGCATCCTTAACCTTCTCAAAGGCTTCTCTGGCTGCTTTAGTCCATTTGAATAATTGATTCTTTTTTAGCATTAGGGTGATTGGCCTAATTATTCCTGCAAAATTAGAAATAAAATTTCTCACAAAATTTACCTTCCCCAGGAAAGATTGGACTCCTTTCTTGTTGATCGGTAGGGGAAGCTCTTTGATTGCTTTCACCCATTCGAGATCAATCACAATTCATTCTTTGGACACTACATGTCCCAATAGCTTGCCTTGCGGTACTTCAAAGACACATTTTTTTGGGTTTCGGGATACCCTGAACTCATGGAATTTTTTGAAAACCATCTCAAGGTGATCGAAGTGATCATCCTTATGTTTGGAGAAAATAGTCAAACCATCCAAATAGATAAAGATAATCCTGTTAATCAATTCACTGAAAGCGATATCTATCACCTACTGGAAGGGGGCTCTTGCATTTGAGAGGTCGAAAGGCATTTTAGCATATGTGAATGTTCCCCACTTGGTAGTGAATGTTGTTTTGTGTCAGTCCTCCTCTTTGACCTAGATCTGGTTGTACCTGAGAAAACCATCCAACAAGGAAAACATTGTGGACCTTGCCACTGTTTGCAAGATTGACTCCATAGAAGGTAGCAGATAGTGGTCTTTTAGGGATGCTCTGTTCAGGTCCCGAAAGTTGACACATAGGTGGATGTCTCTATTCTTCTTTCAGACTAGGACCTGGTTAGATACCCATGTGTTGTGCTTGATCGAGAAAAGGATCTGAGACTGAATTAGCTTTGTCAGCTCTTGTGCCATCAAGGTTTCGATCTTGGGATTCACATGCCTCTATTTTTGGTGGACTGGTTTTGTATCTTTCGTTAGCTCTATTGTATGTTGGATGATGTCAGGATCATATCCCTTAAGGTCATCATATGACTAAGCCACCACTCCTTGATACTTTTCGCAGAAGTTGATGAGCCTCTCTTTATCATGATGCAGGACATCCTTCCCGACTTTGAGTTTCCTTCCATCTCTGACCTACAGATCTGCATAATCACTTTTGTTCGCTAAAAAATTCCTTTTATAATTTCTTGCATCATCATAATCAAATAGGTTTTTGAGAGTGACTAGCCCCTTCAGTAGCTTGTTAGACCTCAATTGAATGATTTATCCATCATTGGCTTCAACAATCTTCGGTTGGATTTGGTTGGGAAACTCTCCTGACTGTTGGATGAATGAGGCGATGTGCTCATTGCTGTCAAACACTTGCTAGCTCTAATCATTTTCTAGAATCATCAGTCAGACTACCACTTTTATAGAGTGTTTTTTGTGAATTAGGTCAAAGATAGGATCAAACTAAGATCTGATTGCGGCCATGCGGTCTGCATCACTATTTTGCTCATGGGGCATTGTCTAGATGTTGAAGGTGTGTCATAGAAAAGGGACCCTTTGCTTGACATGGGATTAAATTAGCTTAATGAGGCCTTAATCTAGTTTTGTGAGGTATTTTATGCATCCACTCTAGGTCTTGGACCCTTGCAAATCAAATAGAATGCTTTTAACGATGTCTTGTAAAGGTGTTGTAGAGTCCTGTAAAGGACTTTCACGCTTTTCTAGACCTAATGAACCCATTTCTCCCTAATTCAACATTATAAAACATATTTAAATACATCTTCACATCAATCTAGAAGGCTTATAACTTAAACTTAATGTTAAACTAGTGTTGTAATGTGTCTTGCACGTTCACATTGGTTCTTGTTCCTTCCTAGGCTGTGTGGCCCTCATTTTAGTGTTGTAAAGTGTATTTTTAATTACACTTTCACATTGATTTCTATGTCCCAAGCCCTATTTGACATTCAAATCATCAATAATAGACCATTTTTACCCCATATTGTGCATCTTGAGGCTTAAATTGATCAAATGCCTGACAAAGTTGCAATTTAAACCTTATTTCCTTATCCCTCAGCCTCTTAGCTATCAAATCGGCCCATGTGGGACCCATGCGCCATGCATGGTGAATCACTCCCATCCAAGTGGGACCCATTCATCATGTGTGGCAAATGAGTTCTATCCGACCCCCATTTTGACCTTTGAGCTAGAAAAAGTGAAATTTAAAGTTTATTTTCACTACATGTTGGCATGTGATGAGGTATTATCAGGTACTAAGGCAAAATTGTGTATAAATAATTGTTTTTCACCTCATTTTGCATCTTCTTCTAATCTCCTAATCTTCATCTTCTATCATCTTTTACATTCACCAATCTTCCATCTTAAGCCAAGCAACTTAGGGTTTCTTTGTTCCAAGGAATTAAGAGATCAATTTTCAGACTTTCAAGGGCAGATTCTACTTGTTATGTTGCAAAATTTCAAGATCAATCATCTTGGAAAGGTAATATATAACATTTTTTCATGTTTCAATCCTTTCTTCCATCATTTTGGTTTAATTACCTAAACGGGGTTTGACCAAGGCAAAGCCCCATGCCTTAACAATCTACATTTCTTCTTCTCTTCTTGTGTGTTTGCAGATTTAGGTCCTTTGAAAGCTTTGAAACCATTGGAGATCAAGTTATAAAGTCATTCAAGTCATATCTTCATCATTCAAGTCAAAGAATCAACAAAAAGTATTTTTTAGACCCAAATCCGATAGTTTCCAGATCAGACACTTGTAGAAGACATAAGTGTAGATTTAGACCTATAAAATCAAGTCCTAACTTTGTAGATTCCTATAGGAGGACTAATTCACCATGCATGGTGAATTAGTCCCACCTATAGTCATGAAAACTAATTTTCTCATAATTCTTGAACTCTCAACATTCAAAAACCTGTTTATGGAAGTTTTCACTAGAAGCAAGACTGATTCACCATCTATGGTGAATCAGTCCTGGTAGCCATCAACAGTGTTTTCTAAGACATTCCAGAACCTTCTAGTAACATCAATTTTCCTCTAGGTGTACTCTATTCAGTCTCATCAATTTTTGTTATCATTCGTTTTAGTTTCTAGTTCATTCTTGCATAACACAATGTGTTTTCAAACAATTCTTATTTGTCAAGTTTTGCTTGTTTAATAAATCAATCTTGTCAATTAGCTGCACTTAGATCACTTCATTTAACTATTATAACATCACTCACATCCTAATTTGAGTGAATCATAAGCCTTTTTGGCCCTATCTCTCTCCTTTTAGGTGAAAAACCCTAAGAGTGCAAGAGAAGTCCATAGGGTCCCAAAAAATATGTTTTAGAAGGCTTCAAAACCTTCAATCAGGTCCCAGACTCTATGTCTATAGGACTGCATGTGAACATTCTTTGCAATAGAGACCCCTTAGACTTGGTTAACCACTAGTTTGGAATCTTCGAACACCATTAGTTGCTTGATGCCCATCCGCTCCGCAAGGCTTAGGCCTTGCACTAGTCCTTCATATTCGACTTCATAGTTTGAACAAATGAACTCGAAGTGGAAAGACCTCAGTATATTTTCATTTTTTGAGGATATCAAACATGTATCGGCTCCTGTGCCCACTTTCCATCTTGCTCCATTGAAGTGCAACGTCCATAGTTCTGAGACTTGATCAATTTTAAGTTCCTTCATGACCTTCAAAATCTCTTGTTCTTCGTCAAAGATGACATAAGTCCCCAGCCCAGTAGCATGGTAGTTACTGAAGGGATTAGTATCTATGTATTTGCTCAAGAGGACTTCTTCCTGATTAGTCTAATGTCCAGTCACTTTTTCATCTTCTAGAAACTCAGTGCAATATGTTTCCTCCTTAGTAAAAGAGGTATGAGAAGCCTCAAAGTTGATCATGAATTCATTAGCCATATGTTCCAAATGTAGAGCTTCAAAAACTATTTTCATTTTATCCTCGTGCTTGGTCCTAAGGATCAAGTGCGACCAGTCCAAAGATATATATTCTTTTATCTTTGAGGTGAATTCTAAGGATAGGCAGAGGTTGAACATGGGAGGAACATCTATGATCACAATATCTTGTGGAACTATGATGCTAGGGTAGGAGAACAGGGTCAGGGGAAGGTTCTTAATGACCCCTACGGTTTTGACTTTGTTCCCATCAAGTTGCATAATCCCCCTCTTTAAAGGTTCATAGTTGACTCCTAGGGCTTCAACTATCTGTTTGGGCATGACTTTGGTGCTAGCGCTAGAGTCAATCATGACATTATGTAATAATTTATTTCCCATAGTAAGAGTTAGGAAGAAAGGTCTTAGTTTTAGCTTTTCTCTTACCTTAGTAGAGGCTTCCCCTGTGCTATTTGTGAGAACCTTGGAAGAAGGCAGTAAGTCAACAACCTTTCCTTTGAGCGATTGCTTCGTCGATTCAATAATTGAATCCTCTTGGAGAGCCTTTTGTAGCAATGTCTTCTATTCCAGAATAGCTAAGATATCACACAGGGACACATTAGCAAATTATTTCTTTAATTGTTCCACCACATTAAATGGTGATAGATTTGGAAGCTTCTACTCTTTAGCTCTGGTTATAATAGTTTCCCTTCGCGGCAGGTATTATTGTGCCACTGTGGAGGTACTGGGCATCTGGTTGGAAGCACTTTTCGGCTACAAATTGTCTAGTTGCGGGACAACTGGCTCCCCTGTGAATCTCCTTTTGACCAAGTGTTGTAATTGGACTGCACTTGTGGGGTTTTTGATGTGGATGCATCATTGGAAAACATCGCCTCCTCCTCTTCCATCCATGAGAAGAGTGTGTGATCACGAGAAATATCTATTTCTTGCTCTAGGGACATCCCTTGCATTTGCACAGTAAGTACTATGTTTTCCATTTTTGGAGAGGAATATACATAACCTCCATGGTCCGATGTTGCACCTTGGTTGCGTTGTTCTGCCACCTTTTGCTATAGATTACCACATAGGCAGTTTTGGGGCATATGTGCATCGCCATAGGGGAAGCACAAGGGGTTGATATCATTGACTAGATTGTTTTGCTCCACCATCAGCTCTCTGCTTGAACTTGGGCTAGCACCTTGCAGTGGAGTAGGCACTAGTATAATTTGATTAGTTGTTTTCACCTGTGGATTTGTGCGTGAGCCTCCCTGGAACTGATTCTGTTGGTAAAAGGCCCTTCTGCCTTGATAATTCTGATAGGTTGGCTTTGGAGGGGCGACCTGGTTCCACTTGAGGATGATTATCTCATTGGCCATAGCCCGCAACATCTCCTTAACGTCACTTATATCATCTTCTGAATATTCAGATGTAGAAGTGACATTTTGTGGGGCACTCAGATATGTGTACATAGACTGAGGAGGGGTTGGTGTAGATGCTACTTTTGAAGCAAACATTGATATCTTGGGAAATGTAGGCATGATGGGCTGAGGCGGAAACTTTCCAACATCTATCAGATTGTTCTCCACTTTCACTGCGATTTTGTATGCATCTGGTAGAGTGGTTCCGTTGAGAGACTATATAATCATTAAGATGTCAGTGTTGATAGATTTCAAGTAGAACATGAATACCAACTTGGCTAGTGGGCAGATAGCAGCCTGGATTCTCTGCCAAGTTATGTGGAACTAGGCATTGAAGTCGGTCATGGCCTCGTGTGGGGCCCGTTTTATGATTTCCAGCTAATGATATTGCAAATACATGTCCCTGTCATTAGAGAATCTTTCATAGAAAGGGTCTTCGAGCTGGTCCTAGGTACCAATAGTATTAGCTTGCAAAGTGTAGTACCAATCTAGTGCTTTGCCCCTGAAAGAGGCTACAAGCATTCTTAGCGCTACATTTTGGGTGGTGATTCCATGCACCAAACATATGTCTGCCACATCTTATAGATGTTTGGATGGTGTTCTTGAGCCATCTCCAGTGAACTTAGGTATAGCTTTTAAAGCGGAGACTGAGATAGGGCCCCAAACGATGGGTGCTACTAGAGCTATGAGAGGACTTCTGGCATCCCATGCCACATAATTTCTATTAGTAGCTGGCAACATGGCTAGCAGAAGGGGCGAAGGAAGTGGAATTTTCACAATTTGGGTTGTGGCTTGTACTATCCCTAGTGGTGGTACTAACAAACCAGGGTTATTCACTAATTGGGACCTAGTAATAGGCCAATGGCTCATACACCCTTTTTAAATTTAGACTCATTGAAGTAGTCCTACTGGGCATGCCAGAAAAAAGAAAACTATTGATGCCAAAAATTGGCAAGGTAACAACCTTTATGGGAAACTTAGTTAATGGGGGGACCAATTGGGCTAAACTGAGTGACCTCCAAATTTTTAAAGAAGTCAGTTTCTTCTATAATTGGGGTTTTGGAATGGGAAAATGAAGTAGATATAAAAAATAAAGGTCTAACTAAGGTGATGCGCCAAGACTTAGATGTAAGGCATGATGAACCTATCTTTTGGATGCAATTTAAGAGCCCATTCAACAATATGATGTGTCCTAGAATAACAAAAATTAATGATAGAAGCCTAAATAAATCATTCAATGAAATAAAATAATTCTCATGCACATTCACTGAAAAGAGGAGTCAAAGACATGATCTAAACCAACAAATTTTCATTAAAATCATAGAAGTTCTGCAAATAAACAATTCAAGACAATAATGGCACAATATAGGGGCGGGTGCATGAAGTTGGTTGCACTTTTGTGGTGAAATGGAAACAAGTTTTTGAAACAACATAACGCGAGCACGTTATAACGCACTCGCGTTATGTTGTTTTAAAAGCAAAAAAAGAGAGTGAAAAGTGTATCATTTTTTGTTTACTGTTTCTTAGCTCTTCCTGCGGCCAAAAACCCTCACTTTCACGCCCACGTTCTAGGAGGAAGGATTTATACAAATTTCATCAATAACAATTGGGTTTTCTTTTCAAATATGGCACCATGATGATGAAGAGGTGCGGGAGGTAAGTATTGTTTGCTATTTGTTTTGAATTTCTTAGTTTGAAATTGATTTTGTTTGTTTTAGGTTAGATTTGATTGTTTTTTTTTTAATTTGTAGGAAATCCTGCAAATCCTCAACAAGAAGAGGAGGAAAATCCTCAACAGAAAAACTCTCAACAAAATCAACCTCCCACCAATCACTCAATACCCTCCTCGCACTCAAGAAAATTCGGGAGGAGTGAAATTGAGAAAAATAGAAAACAACTTGAGGATCTTATCAGTAGGTTGAGTGATCCAAATGCTTCAACCATAGAAAGAATGCTTCTATCAAATTCATTGAAAGACATGTTAAAAAATGTAGATGCAATCACCCAACAAATATCTAGATGGCAAGATAGGAGGCAGACAGCTAGGGCATATTATGTAGACAAATTATCATACAAACAAGTAAAAGATTTAAAAATTACTAAAGGTGATTTGTGCTCTCTATTCACTGACCCTAAAACAAATCAAATCTACCCCTCAATGCAAAGAGGTTTCCTATTCAGTTTCTACCACCAAGAGATTAGGGAACCATTTTTATGATAGATGGTATTAGGTCTTGATTCCATCGTAATAATTGTGAAGTCCCCTAACATTTCTTAGGAAACTATACGCTAATTTTGTATTGAACCAAATCCCAAATTATTTTGATATGAGGGAGTTTCAGGGGAGAGGTGGGGGTTCAGCACAGGATAGGCCCGGTGCACAGCCAGATCCTACACGACAAGGGAGACGACCTCTCGCTAGGGTCACTGTGGAGCATAAAGGATGCCTGTCGTTGCGAAGGAGAGTGTCGACATAGAGACATTGCAGGTGATCACAACTTTGACCCAAAGTGTCATCCATTACACTAGCCCTATTATATAGCACCATCCAGGGGAGTCTTCAAGTGGTGGCCTTCAAACCCATGTGTGTCAATCTTGTGGGGCGACTTGTTTGTATGACCCTACCAACACTCAGGAGGGTGCTACACAAGATCCATATGCTACTACATAGCCTGATCCATATGCATCTATGGGGATGGAGAGGATGAATGACATTTTGCATGATGCATATGGTATTAACACTGTGCAAAATTCATCATGTTCATTGAATTTAATTTATTAAATTTTGATTGTGAAACTTAAGATTAACTAATTTAGTTTTATTATTTTAATAAAATTGCAGGGTCACATTGTTGAGACTAGATACACTAGTGCTCCCCCTACTTATTTTTGTAGTACACCTATTAGTGGGGTATGTAACTAGTAAACAATTATAAATTTATTACATGTTAATAGCATTGTTTTACAAATGGTATTTTAGTATGTGATTTTGGATGTTGAACAGGATAATATTGGAAGTTTCAAGAAAACACCTCCTAGTGCTTAAGGATTGATCAAACGCTCATCAAGGTAATATAGGACAAAAGAGAACTTAAATAATGAATTTCTAAGTTTAATAGATTTGTAGTAGTTTAATATATTCAAACTCAAAGCATTACTTAAAATTGATAACTAATAATCAGAAATATATAGTTTAATACTTGTACTCAAAATTTTGTTCATTAGATCTCATACATTATAAGTCATCATGTGGATCGCTATTGTAACTTTTTTGTGATTGAATAATTTTTTGTTTTATTTTTAGATGTTGGTGACAGAAACACCGCCAAACATTACGAGGGCAATGGATATTAGTGTTTCCTCTGCTATACAATCCTCGATGGCTCTGATAGGGGAGGTATGAGGGAAATTACTAAATTTCAATTTACATTTGTTGTTATAGATGACCTAGTTCTAGTGAAAATCAAATCATTATTGATTCATATATTTAATTCCTATTTGGATGGCTGGTATTTGGAGCACAATTCCCTAACATCGGTGTGCAAATATTTCCATCGAGGAGAGTGATCGTGGAGATGGCCATAAGTGATTATTTTGTTAAAAATATCAATTTTATAATGTAATTTCTATATATTAATGTCTTTACTTCTTATTGTAATAGTTAAAAAGCTCACCGTGAGCTAAACCCTAGGAGGAGTAGCAGGAGCACTCCTCGAGCACAGTAGAAATGGGTGACAAACTTATCGCCATTGGATCACCCAGCAAAGGGAAAGAAAATTGTATTTGAACCAAAGCATGGAGAGAAATGAATTTTGAATGCACAGAGCCCTTTGTTGTATGCCTACATGACAATTTTGTACATATTTTGTATTGGATATATTTGACATTATATGCCTATATGGTATTCTTGTAAGCCTATATGGCTATTTTGTAACTATATTTTATACTTATATCGACATATATTGATGTATTCGTACATGGTTATTTGCTTTTAATACAAATCTTTTTTATCGATGGTGTCCATATTTGCATTATAAATTCATGGTTCAATAGATATGAGTTAAGTGTATTCAAGTGTATACTTTACAACTTATGCAAATATACTTTTTGACTTATGTGTGAACATTGAAAAGTGTGAAAATTTCAGTGTGTGGAGTCGTTCTTAGCTTCTCAATTTTGCAATTCTCAATTTTGCATAATTGACCCATGGACTTATTCCTTCCTAGTACATATTGTGAATATTTCTCAGTTGGTGCAAAAGACAAATTCCTCATTTTTGAACCACTCATAGCAAAGAGATTCACAATAAGACTTTAGCATTGAAACACTACTCCATACTTCTCTTGTCTAGACCATAAAGGATTGAAAATTCTTAATTTGATGCAATGATAGTCGTGAGATGAGAATTTATATAACCATGCCTATTTTGAAACTTTGCATCTAATACTACATCAACAAGAACTTAAGAAGTGTTGCATAAGAGTGTTAGGTTTGATATGCCTTCTCTTCCCTAAGGGAGGAGAGCCTACATCTTGAATTTTGAACAAAATTTTAAGAAGCAAACATTTTACCTAAAAGCTTCAAACCTAGATGACATATTTGGCTAAGTCTATCTTGAAAATTATCAATGCGTTCAAACTCTGAAGGAGATTCTCCCTGAAAAGAAAACTTTACCCTTTTCCCAAGGAAAGAAATTGCAACAAGTTGCATGTGATTTAGCTTATTTCTTTCTCATAGTTCCTGGCCAATCATTCATGGCTCAGGATAGGTCCGTTCCAAGGCAAGGACACCCAAAAAATCACTAAGATTCTATGACTCAAAAGAAAAGATTTTGGCTCTTTTCCACAATGTAAATAATTATGTGACATTATTTTCTTGAGTTTGCCTTCCACTACGTAA
Organism: Sequoia sempervirens; assembly: GCA_007258455.2. Lineage (NCBI taxonomy): Eukaryota > Viridiplantae > Streptophyta > Pinopsida > Cupressales > Cupressaceae > Sequoia > Sequoia sempervirens. The sequence continues at coordinate 354 of VDFB02081058.1, read as the reverse complement.
AATTTCACATTCCTTCGACATCAATGATCAATAATGGCTGATTGTAAACACTTTGACATTTTATGTTTGAACTTTAATTTATAATTTTACATCATGACATTCGAGTAATCACTAATATTTTAACATTTAATTATGAAAGTAGTGTATTTTGCTATGTTATTTTGACTATTAATATGTTGGTGTATTCTAAACTTAATTACTGTTGCAAATATATATATTTTTGATTTTTTTATGTTTTTGTATTACCAAACCCAACCCCAAAAAAAAATTCCCGAACCGGCGAACCAGGTTCTCGAACCCGAACCTGAACCCAAAACTGAATTGGTAACTTAGTAAAAAATAGATTTTGTAGTT
>VDFB02081057.1:0-17136 GCA_007258455.2 Sequoia sempervirens | reverse complement strand
TTGATTAGATTTGCAAAACCCTGATGGCTGATTGTAAAAGCAGCCAACTCTAGAATTTGAAACTTTCTTAAAAAAAGCTGTGATATGGGTTTTCTTCAGAAGACTGTTTGGAGAGGACCCAGATGATTGAAAACTGAATGCACTGAGGATTTCACTGACATGCAAAATAAAAGCAACTGCTGCAACTTGATGAAGTTCTTTGAAAATTTCTTCATAAGATTGAGTGAAAAAGACCCAGATGTTTGAAAATTTGAAAACCTTGGCCTTCTTCTTAAAAAGTTTGATCTTCTGGATTAAAAGAACTTGAAAAAGCAAGGGTTTATGCTTGCTGATCTGAAAAATCTGATGAAAAACCAGCAAATATGAATTCTTGGATCATAAAAATTCTTCAAACTTGCTGCTCCAACTTTCTCCTTTGAATGCTACCTTCAAAAATAATGAAAATTACATGAAAGAAAGATGTTAAATAGACTTAGGGTTTTGTTTTTACTTTGCTTTTATTTCCAAAACCCTAAAATCTCAGTTCTTTGAACTTGGACGCCATCTCCCTTCTCTTGCAATTTTGAAAATTTTGAAAATATCGAAAATTTTTCTAAGGCATGAGAAGTTGGGCGCCCTTCTTCACCAGAAGTGCCCACTTTAAGCAGAGTTAGTCAAATTTTTGGCATTTTCAACTTTTCTTCATTTTGACCTCCTACTTCGCCTCTGATTTCCGGTTTGCAGATTAATCCGACAAGCGAGTTGAAAGATCCATCACGTAGCCTGACTGATTCTGAGAAGGTTGTTCTGGAGGTGCCTCTGGCGAAAAACTTCGTTTGGATCTTCGAATTCATGGGAGCCTTTTCCTTCCAGGGGCGCCCATTTTACCCAAAGTTAGCCATTTTTATGATCTTCAAATTTTCTTCATTGACTCCTCTTCTACAGATAATCTCGTTGAATCTGGAGCTCCAAGCGTCGGATTGTTTGCCTATTGTGCTCATCGCGAAGCTGACGAGATATGAGGAGGGGTCTTCTGGGATAAACTCTGTCAAACAATAAATTCTAAACCCTCAAAAGCTTGGGCGCCCATCTTGGTTGGGGGCGCCCATCTTGGCTGGGGGTGCCCATGTTCACCAGACTTAGTTTATTTTCCACTTTTTTTGTGTTTTGTTTCTGAACTTTGAAATTCAGCTCTTGCCGGACCCTCTGTTCAACTTCTTGTATCTGGCTACTGCGACCTCCAATTGACGAGTTGAATATCTCGTTGGAGAGTTGGATCAACTGTGAAGGGATTACGTTAGAGTCTCATCTGCAAATTCATCTATTTCACCCCTTGAAATCTTGGATGCCTTTTCTCTCCCGAGCACCCAAACCTTCCAGACTTGGCCATTTTGTCTATTTTTCAACTTCAAGTTTTGTTATCCCGAATTTTTGACTTGTTTTAAAATTTGGATAACCACTCAAAATTTTCATAAAATTTGAAGATTTTCTTCTCTAAGGCACGCATTACGAGGTGCAAGGAGTGGCAAATCTCAGTTTTAGGTTTATAAACCTTTGGGCTCTCTTTTTCTCTCTTTCTTTTCCGTTTTTGTCAATTTCTGAGTCTTTTTCCTTGTCTTTTTGGTCAAAATCGGGTTTTTGGAGCAACTCAGCAAATAGGGAAATTGACTTAAAAGGAAAAATTGCTAAAGCTCTTAAAAATTCCGAAATTGCTTAAGTGAGTCAAAAAGTCCGAATTTATTATGAGTGCTCATTTTGGTCAAAAGTGAAATTGTTAGATGGTTTTAAAAACCCGATTTGCTTTAAGTGAATTGTTATTTGATCAAAAAGGTCCGAATTTGTTTTAAATAAAATTGCTAAATCATTTTAAAAGCCCGATTTCAGTTTTTGATGACATTTTATGTTGCAATGAACTCTAAAAAGTCCGACGCTGTTCTGATTCGAGCTATTTGAATCCTTTTTTGTTTTGACTTCCCTGTTTCAAGGAGTTTTTATCGATCTTAAAGCTTGAAGTTCGGATTTTTATCAGTAAATAGCCAGTTCTCTTTCATTTTCTGAACGTGCAAGGGTTTATTTCGTCATTATTTTCATTTACAAACTTCTTTTCAGGTATGTTATTCTTTTCCTTGTTTCTTTCTAATTTCGTTTTTTGTTACTTATCATTTTGTATTAAAACGTGATCTTCATTTATGCATTTCACTTTAGATTTTAATGTCTTTTATTGAAAACGCGTTTTTCTTCAAGGTTTTTACACGTTTTTACACTGACATCCGCCTTTGTTTACTCTCATTTACACATATATTTGTTAGTATTCGCTTTTGTTTTACAAAAACGCTTTTTCATTGTCATTATTTACCTTCATAAAATGTGTCGCCACTCTTATTTAACCCGCCTTCACTAAATACGCATTTTTCATTTATCATATACCCTTCATAAGCCGCGCGCCCTCCATTTTCTTCATCTCTTCGATATTTGCTTTTCATTTTCTTCCATACCTCCATTCTTATACTCCATATCAAATGCATTTTTCATTTTCCAAATACCTCATACAAAACGCGTTTTTCATTATGCCATTCTTCCTAGCAATAAAGTTTTCACTTCATTCCGTTTCCATTCATCCACCTCAAATCCTCCATTGTCATTTTTCACAAAAATATATTTCACTTTGAGTCATATTTCGGGTTTTGAGAACCAAATATGCAAATCGGGATTTACAGCTAGAATTACAATTTTAAAAATTGCAAAATTGTAAAATTGTCAAATGTCCAAAAAATCTCGACTGCCTTTTGAAAAATTGCTGAAGTCATTGAAAAACCCGAAATGCCTTAAAAAAGCTCAAAAGTTGAACTTTTTTTGACGTAACTCCAATCCAAGTCAAAAATCTCTTTGTCTTGCTGTTTCAAGAAGACAAAATGTTGCTTTTTGTTGCAATCATTCTACTAAGATCCAAATTCGTCTTCATCCTTCATTCTCCATCATTTTTCCTAAAGACGTTTTCATTGTCCTAGGGTTTGAGTTTCACCATGTCCACTCACGTTGATATTAATGATGTTCTTACCTTATGGGGTTTTCACCGCAGCCTTGCAGATTCCTGTTCAATGACAGACGAACCAGCTTCTCCAATAAGCAAAAAGATGAAATATAAATTTGATAAGTATCAGAATGAGATTTCCCCGTCTCACGTGGTCTCAAATATTGACGAAATCAAGGACACAGAAATTGGGCATGTTGATATGTCCGAGTTTTTGGGGAGAGCTGAGAAATCAACTTCTCACGACATGCAATTGTTGCTGAGAAGTCATATTCACCTGGTATCTTCTTTTCCTGTTGCTGCTCTTGAGCCTGAATTTGTTCTTGCATGTGCATCCTGTTTTGACAGTCAATCTAGAACTATCAAGGACGATGACGGCAACGTGGTTATTAGACTTGATGCTGAGACAATCAACAGAATTTTCAGAGTTCCTGATACCACTACATATTCAGAAATCACATTGAAGAGTGCTCACAAACATTATGAGCAGAAAAAGAATGACTGTATCAAACATATCAATTCTAAGTGGCTTCTCAAATCACGACCTTGTGTGACCCGGATACCCAAATTGTATCGATCTGATTTTAAGGAAGAGATTAATGATATGATCACTCTCTTGAGCAGAATAGCAGGGTTGAAGGTTTCCAATATGTTTGAAAATTGGATGTATAAGTTCATTGTAGTCATCAGAAAAACACAGCATCCAATATTTTGGGGTGAAATAATCAGTGACAGTTTGTGTGAACAGCTTGCACAAGTCCCTACCACTCTCACCTTTTATATGAACTCATATTTAGTTTATATAGCAGCTTCATTGAGGCATTTTCTAGGCCTATCTCCTCAAGGTGACAAATCATTGGTGCCTGTATGGGAATATTATGATTAGCTGACTTTAAAACCAAGCCGGGCACATTATAGAAGAGTTCAAGATGCTTTCTTTGGTCATTTTATGTGTTTATTTGACAAAGCATTGGTAAACAACAGGGTATCTGAGGCGGCTTGGAATAAAGTAAATGAATATGGTTGCTTGTTTCTTCAATTTCCTACTTTCACTTATATGAGAGTCGGCTGTTTTGAAGACCAACCTTATATGCTTCCAAGGTATCCGACAAATAAGATTATTTTGATGGAGCTAGGAAGACAGTTGATGGCAGTGCATGCACGTCAAGCTACACAACACAAGGCTGGAATCAGTATTTCATCACATAATCCATTGGTAATTGGGAGGTATTCTTTGACGACTTCCTCAAGAGCCAAAGCAATGGAGACTGAACTTCAGGAAATAACATTGAAGAGATTTCAGGCCAGAATGGATTTCGATTATAGAAGGATGAAAGACAAAATTAAAAGAGCCTTCACTCATGTGCACCGCATTAAAGACATTTGGGCAGACCTCCGGACATAAACAGATATATACAAAATGGATTATTGCAGGCTCACAGTGGAGCAAATTGTTGATCTCAATCTGACCCTAATTCCAGAAGGTGTAATTGATGATAGGCAGGTTTTAGATCCTGAATATGAAGAACAAGAGGTTGCTAATGCGTCCATTCCTGCAATCCAGTGGTCCCAAAAATAATCTGTCTCTATTTTTGATAGATTTCAATCAGTCTTGGCAAACACCAACACTTGGCTCAAAAGCATAGGTGTCAAGACTATTAAAATCAGAGTTAGAGCTGAAGATGATCCAGCTGGCCCTAAAGGATTGAAGTCAGAAATTAGAGACAAATCAAAAGAAGGAGCTTCCTCTTCAGGTACTAGAATAAAGTTAAGGGTAAGCCGGGCTGTGGAAGAACTGTTGGAAAAGGAAACATTAAAGGGGAAAGAAGTTAAGAAAATACAGATTCAAGTTTTGGATCGGCAAGAAGAAGAGGAGATTCTTGAAACCTCTACCATTTTGAGTGAAATAACTCCTCTCATTGAAGCTCCAATACCAGATTCAGCCATATCTCCTATCTCCCCTATTGACAGTGATGTTGATTCCTTCACAGTATTTGTTCCTTCTATCCTACCTCCAGGGGCTAGTCATCTGTCCTCATCAATAATAAGTACACCCATGAGAAGCTTACCCGATAACTTGGAGAGTATTTTTGATGTAAATCCAATCTTTCCAGCCATGTCAGAAGTAACTCTCCCAGAGATTGATACATCAGTAACAAGCTTTAATTGTTTCATGGCTGATCCTAGTCGTAATTTGTCTTCTGAACAAAGTATAGTTGCTATACAAACTGAGGCACCCCCTAGAATTTCTGTTGTAACACAAACTGAGTCTATTTCTACACAAACTGCAGTTGTTATTTCTGATGTGACAACCTTGGATCTTCCTCCATGGTTAAATTCAATTGCTCCCAAAAGAAAGAAACAAGCAGTGTCTCCTGATGTTTTTGATTTCCAAAAATTGAAGAAATCAAAACCAATGGTTGCAAAGAAGGCAAAAACAGTCTCGCAAGTGTTTATTGACAGCAATAAAATGAAATATGCTGAGATTGCAGAACCTCTTGTTGACAAACCACATGAAGAAATGCAGGTGTCTGATTACAGGTTCACTAGGGTGGAATTAGGCAAGCAGACTCATGCTAACATGATGCAAGATGCTCAGAGTTCAGTAACAATTTTGGCACAAAGCTACAATGAACTTCTAGCCAAAAAGGAGAAGCTTAAAGAGGATAATGATTAGCTAATTTCAGTTATTCAAAGGATTACTGGATCATCAGAAACAACTAATTCAATATCTACAGTTGCTCCTAATAAATCAGTTAGACAATTAGAGAAAATTGCACAAAAGGCCAAAGCAGTTGATTCATGGGTAACACTGCTGATTGATCAAAGCATTCCAATGATTGAAAAGACGTTGCAAGTTCTAAACAATGTCAGAATAGCAAAGATAAAGTTGAATCAGACTTTGGAAGCTTTCAAGGAAAGTTTGGATTCACTTGAAAAGGATTTAAAAATCTGGCTTGAGATAGATCAAACCAAGCTACAAGTTCTATGCAGTAATTCAATCTTACCAAACAGAGAGAAATACATAGAATTTGAAGAACTTATGACAAATAAGTCATTAGTTATTCAAGATCTTATCAAAGATATCCAGGCCACATTAGAAATGAGTGATGAAGTTCAGCAAGATATTCTTTCAAGTTTTGAGAAAATCCCTTGCACAATTTTGAATCATGAAGACGAATTACTTGCAGCTGATTTAGTTACTATAAAAATGGCAGCAAACCTTCGTCAACAGTTGGAATCTGAGCAGTTTACCATGGATTCAATTCATAAACTTGTTAATCATCAAATAATCCTTGATAAAATGCAAACTGCTTATGAAGAATATAGACTTGCAACAATCAGATATTTTGATGTAATCTTGAAGACTGTTGCAGTAGCTAAGAACACACTGGGCCCCGATGCGAATGAATTGCAGATGATCATCAGCAAATTCTTGTCTTTCAAAGATAGGAATGAGACAAATTAAAATATTAGGTTGTTTTATGTATTTTTACTTTCGACAAATATATGTAAAAACAAGTTTTGCAATTGCAAGTGTTCTTTCCTTGCAGTTTTGAAAAATTTAATTATATGTAATTTATTACAAAACAAATCACAATTTGGATTGTAATTTTGAATAAGTCAATTGCAATTAGTTATCGGTTGAGAGATTTTCTCAAGTTTGTTGAGATCCTCCCACCTTTTTCTCCAGACCTCTCTCCTATAAATACTTGAGAGGGTCTATTGTAATCTTTTATCTTTTTAGCAAGCAAGAAAACTCTGCAGAATTTTGTACTCATAAAGTCTTTGAGCTTTATAGTTGATAATTGTGAATTTTCAAGTAATATCAAGAAGTTGGAATTTCAGACTTTGAGCTGAATTTTTATTTTGCATCCTTCATGTTCTTATGTCATTTTGTAACTACTTGAGAATTGTGGAATATTGCTGAAGAGAGATTCGATTTAAATATCTGCAGTCTTTGTGCTGTAAATGTGAAAATTGAATTTATAGTTAGTATTAGAAATTGAGAACAATTGCAAGTCTTTGTGCTCGTATTAATTCTCATCTAGAATAGTTAATAGATACTACATAGTTACAGACTTTGCGCTGTTTTATGTTGTATATTTTCATTAAGTAATTATTCTGAAAAGGGTAGATAAGATCTCGCTCTTCAAGACTTTGTGCTTATTGATTGTTTTCTCGTCCCGGAGGAAGTAACGGAAGTCTTTGCGCTTTCAGGAAACTTTATTTTCTCTTTCTTAATTCCACTGCATAGTTGCTGTAATAAGTTTTATCAACTTTTACTATTTCTTTTCTGAGAAGAGAAAAGAACATAATCTTTCCTGAAATAAGAGGAACGATTGCTGTCTTACCCATTTAGTTTTATTTAGTTAAAGGGGGAGCCTTCCCTTAATTAGGAGAGTTTAATCTCACGTGTTATGGTTGAAACCACAATTTTGTGTGCTTTCACAAGAATACACAATTTCCAACCAACAAGTTTGAAACCTTCGTTCTGTACCCTTGACTTCGTTCTGAATTTGCCAGAGAATGACCAGTTGAAAGATCTGACGAAGACAGGCATCGCAAAGCTGGCTGAATACTGAAGAGATTGAGTACCTTCTTAAACCCTAATTACTAGATTTGCCCCTTCAAAAAGCACCAAAAGTCTCCACACTTAGTCAATTTTTTGATAATTTTCATGCTCTTCATTTTGACTTCTGTGTGAATCCTTCTTGTTAAGCTTCGAATCCCGGATGACTGGGTAATCTAATGACTGCACCGTCGGACTCGTCGCGGAGCTGACAGAGAACTGAACAACTTTGGTTGGAGGCGCAAACCCTAAGTTTCAACATTTAAAGCCCTAAAAAGGTGGGTGCCTTTCTTCACCAGGGGCGCCCAAGTCTAGCAGTGTTAGAAAATTTTCATCATTTTTCATTTTCTTCCTCATTCTTCGTGCATGTTCATCATTTCGCCTTCCATTGAATGCTTTGAATGTTGAATCTGACACCAGGCAGCCGGCTGACCTCCATTGATGACCTCAGAGCTCCTGATGTGCTTCTGAAAAAGCAGAATAGACCCAGTAGGGAAAAACTGATTATTTTGAGATTTTGACTGCACCAGCCTGATATGGACTTATTTTGAGCCAATCAAAATCAGTTTGGACCCTATCGGACCAACTTTCTATTTTTAGAAAGTTTTGCCAGTATTCATTTCCCAAGAAACCCAAAAAAACCCAAAAAACGTTACTAATTTTAGAAAATTTCTAAAAATAGCAGTTTTCCTAAAATTTAGGGATGAAAAACTGAGATCTGGGTTTTGTTGATTAAGCTATTCTTAGTAGACCCAGATTGTCAGATTTTGACAATTTTGTGTTTTAACCCCTCATGCATACTTGCACACCCAAATTTTGACCTTTTTTGACTGATTTAACAAGACTTTTACTCATTTCTTCAAAATGTCTAAGTGTAACAAAAATTTTAATTTTGGGGTACAACACACTACTGTGACCGTTAGCCTATTTTCGAAGACTCGTAGGTTACTCAGAGGCAATTTTAGGGTTTCCAAGATTCTTGGAGGTTTCTCGTCAGTGTGTCAGGAGGTTGTTGTAGGAGTTTGCCAGAGGGATTTTCTGGGTCTTTCTGGGTTTTCTGAGATCCTTGGTGGGCAATCACTACTATTTTTAGTAATTCATAACTGCATCTTAGAATGTGCTTATTTTGAGTTTGGACACACTATTTTTAGCAATATGGTATTTTTGGTGAAATAAAATTCGTAGTTTTACCTTAAGAAATTTTGAATTTTTTTTTTGATAAAAAATTAGAGGTTTTTCTCGACTATTAAAAATTTTTAGAATTTTTTTCTTGATTTTTTGACAAAATCGTGTGATTTCAAGCCTTTGACTTTTTGGCGATTTAAATAAAAATTGTGCTAGCCTTTGATGACCTCATTTTTGTGTCTTTGGAAAATGGGAGGGATGTTTTTTGGAGCATTTTGAGCAGGAGTCTGCCTTTTATGCATTCATGGCCAAAAGACCAGCAGATCATGTCAAATCATTTGCATGGTACATTGATTCTGGAGCCTCTCGACATTTCACAAATAGGAGAGATTGGTTCATGGAGTATATGGCTTGCTCCGATTTTGTCATCTTTGGTGGTGGCGAAGAGTATATAGTTGTCAGCAAGGACAATGTTTAGATCACATCTAGTGGGAGAAATCTAATGTTTCTCAATGTATACTATGTGTTGGGCATGGAGCTCAATCTGCTCTCTATGAGTCAGATTATACGAGATTTTCCGAAGTTGGACATAATCTTTAGTTCACACAAGTGCCGCATTGTTGATAAGAGTCCAAGAAAATTGTTGCAATTGGGCTTGAGGATCATGGTTTGTATCAGCTGGTTGAAGGTGGAGATTCTCAAGAGCATGCAATGGCTGCAAAGAGTTCATCCATCAACACTCTTTGGCATCAGTGGTATAGACATCTCAACATAGCCTATCTCTCTCAATTGGCTTGAGAGAACTTGGTTGAAGGCTTACTTCAGATTTAGCAGCAGACACATGGAGTGTGCAGAGCTTGCCAGGCAGAGAAGCTGTTAATGATAATTACAGCTTTAGGCGATCCTTCCAGCTCAGTCCAATTGGAGGAAACATAAATTAAATGATAGCCCTTCGGCTATTTCATTTATATACAATTTTGTATTGACTTATATTTAATGAGGAGGCGCAAATGTTATGAGGCCGACCTCATTCCTTATTTTCTACGATATTCTCTCTTGGCAATATTATAATTCTAGGCCGACTTTCATTGGAAAATATATTGTATCTTGGCCGACTTTGTTCTTGAGAAGGTGCGACCTCTCATAGCCATGTATATATGTAAGTTCATCTTATCATTTGAAACACCAAGTTTATGCTATTCAAGTGCGAATTTTGTCAAGTCCGAATTCAAGCAAGTGCGAACATTATCAAGTGCAAATTATCTAGTGCGAATATTTTTCAAGTGCGAATTCTGTGAGAGAAATTTCAGTAAGTGCGAATTGTTCCAAGATCAGATTGCGAATTGTTTCAAGTTTAGATTGCAAATTGTTCCAAGATCAGATTGCGAATCATTCAAGAAGCAGACTGCGAATTCCTCTAAGGCTAAATTTCAATCTCAAGGAGTGTCAGTTGTTTTTTGTTCTTGCTTCTTGTTCAGGTTTTGAATATTGGTCTTGTGTTAGGCCTTATTGTAAAGAGAATTGTTGCCACTGTTTATAAATATAAGAGAGATCTTTGTTGCTGGGTTTTTCTCCCTCAAGAGGAGGGTTTTCCCAGGGTATCTGCTGTGTTATTTTGTCTGATTTTGAATTGTTTTTCTGTGCATATAATCTGTTCACTAAAATTTACATGGTATCAGAGCGGGTTTGAGAGGATCGTGATCAGATTATTGCTAATCAGCTTACCCTTTTGTTCACTTAATCAAGATGGTGAATGGTTTGAAGGTTGAAGATAGACTCGAAGGTGCATCCAACTACACATCATGGAGATTCAGGATCATGCTTACTTTGCATGAAAATGACTTGGGTGAGTTCGTGGAGTCTAGCACTTCTGCCCCTGAGGAGGAAGAAGAAAAGTTGCAGTGGCTGAAGAAAGACATTAAAGCAATGAAGATTTTGGTTGATTCCGTAAAGGATCACATTGTTCCCATCATCTCTAAGTTGAAGACAGCAAGAGATATGCTCAAGACCTTGGAAGAGATGTACGAAATCAACAATACCAGTCGGGCACTTGCACTGAAGCAACAACTTCATCATGTGAAGATGACGAAAGGTGAATCTGTGATTGCATACTTTATGAGGATTGCAGATTTGAGAGATCAGCTCTCTACAATTGGGCATATGGTTGAAGACAAGGATCTGACTATGCTCGTGTAGAAACCCTAGTTTCCCCTATTCTCCGGATCTGATTGTTTTTCTGATTTTTTTGAAGTATTTTGGTTTTTTTTGCTTGTTTTTGAGTTTTTGAGCAATAAATGAAGATTTGCGATTTTGCATATAATTGAAATAAATTCAATAAAAATTAAAAGACTCTGGAAATGATGGAAAATGGATGCCAGTATATTTATTTTGATCCTCTGAAATGATTACAAAAATACCCAGTTGCATGCAAGCAAATAACAATGAAATTTTATTAAGAACCTGGCAATCTGGCTGCATTAAATGAACTGCTGTAACTGGTACGGCTTAGATGATAATTTATTTCCTCTTTCCGTCTGGTGCTCCAGATAAGATTTCCCAGCTTAGGCGCCTCCAGAAAAGATGCAATATGGCCTTAAGGAAAGGCGTTTTCTCCAGAAACAAAGGATGGCTCCCTCCTAGATGGTACGGCCAGAATACTGAAAGGTACGGCCTGGTACAGGTACGGCCAGATCAGAAACATCAATTAATGATTGTACGGCTTCTTCACAAATCTCCAGATCTCCAGTATAAGTGCGCCTAGATGAATGGAAGTCTTCTGAATGCAAACTCTTCAGAAAACCCTGAATATGAATATCTCTGATGTTCTGTGATTCCTCCTGTATGAAGAAATCTCTCAGCTGCAATAGATCAGGTGTTATTTCACACCCTCTGAATTGCTTCCAGTGGAGATGGCTCGTTCCCCAAGGAATTCGAACTTGAAACCCTAAAGTCTCTTGCTCAGATCAAAGTTGATCAGTTTCAATTCTCAATAATCACATAATGGCTCAAAACCCAATGCAAATGCACTATATTGCTCAAAAGTGCGATTTCCTCAAGAATAGGGTTTATTAAAATATTTGACTTTTAATTCTTTTATTATTTCAATAGTCTCAGCCAAAATTTAATAATAAAATATAATTATCAATTCGGCCCCTTCTGATGATGGCGACCCCCTCAAATAGAATCACTTAAGTTATAATTTAATATTATAACTTTATATTATAATCATCAATAATTAATATTTAATTAATACAATTAAATATTAATATCTCCCTCGTTATTCATCCGATGACTGATCCGTCTGAAGCTGACGAACACTGAAGTGATTCTGAACGCTGCCAAATCCATACTGCTAAAAATAGCAGGGGTCCCACACCGACTGCCAACAACTGCTAAAAATAGCAACTTCTGCAAGAAATGCCCGAACGAGCCCGAACGAAAGCCAATTGATCAAAACCTGACAATCTGAAGCTGAGCCAAGCTCCCAAACGACCCTCTAACCACTCTATCAGCCTACGAGGGTCTCATGATAGGCTAATCTTACGAACTCTGATGCTCGCCAAAAATGGGGACATTACAGCTCGCTCTCAATGGGCTGCCTTTATCTTGGGAATCATACATTCAGGGAATCAGTGCAAGGTCAAAATTGCCTAAGTTTGATCGCCTAAGATCTGATTGCATTCAAGAGGAATCAAGGTTGATGGCAAGAGGCGTTGGCCAAAGTTCAAAGAATGAAGATATTCATGTTCTCGCCTCCCATACTTCAAAGAAGAAAGGAAAAGATGGAAGGAAAGGATTCTTCAAAAGGAATCGGGACAAGGGAAATGATGATGCACCTTCATCTAAGAAGAAGAGGGATATGTCCAAGATTCAATGTTTTAGGTGTGATAAGTTTGGGCACTTCGCCAAGTATTGTCCAACTAGACCTAAGCAGCAGGTCACAGTTGCGGATGTTGATGATGCCTCTCCTCAAAAGGATTCAAGTGAATATTTGTTCTATTCAGCATTATCAAGCAGTGTACCTTCCGACACCAACACTTGGATAATCGACAGTGGTGCTTCACGTCACATCACCGGTTCAAGGAGCACTTATCAAGTTTGGTGGAGAAGCAGTCTTCTGAACAAGTCATCATTGGAGATGATGCTAGCTACTCCGTGAAAGGAATTGGGACCTCTACACTTCATTTGGATTCCGGCATATCACTTCAATTGGGTAATGTTCTTTATGTTCCTGGAATCAAGCGCAATCTTATTTCTATATCAGCTTTGGAAGATAAAGGATATCAAGTTGCCTTCTCCAAAGGCAAAGTTCTATTATGGATGGAGAACTCTATCTTCAAGGATGCTCATGTAATTGGAGTTAGACATGAAAACGTTTACAAGGTCTGCACACGTTCATTTCAAGCTTTGGTTCATGACTCTTCAAGTCTATGTGATCTTTGGCATCGGAGATTGGCTCATCTACACTTCCGAGCTCTACCTATCATGGAGAAGATGGTGACGGGCCTTCCTAAGTTCACTCAAGAGCATGAAGGTACTTGCAAGGGCTGCGCATTAGGTAAGAATATAAAAGCCCCCTTTCATAGTAGAGAAAATAGATCTAAGTGTATTTTAGAGCTTATTCATTCTGATTTATGTGGTCCTATGTCTGTTCCTTCTTCGAAAGTGGTTTCTTGTATTATGTTCTTTTCATTGATGATCACTCTAGGAAGACTTGGATTTATTTTTTGAAATCTAAAGAGTCTGAGGAAGTGTTGGATAGGTTTAAAGAGTTTAAAGCCTTAGTAGAAAATATTTCTGGTAAAAGAATTAAGGTCCTCAGATCTGACAATGGTGGAGAATACACCTCTGGTAGTTTTCGAATTTTTGTATTGATGCAGGGATTAAGAGGGAGTTCTGTGTTCCCTATAATCCCCAACAAAACGGTGTTGCAGAAAGAAAGAACAGAACGATTGTGGAAGCAGCAAAGGCCATGATCCATGATCAAGATTTGCAAACCTTCCTATGGGTAGAAGCTTCCAGGACAGCTGTGTATGTTCAGAATAGAAGTCCTCATAAGGTCTTGGAGAATATGACTCCAGAAGAAGCCTTTACAGGGAAGAAGCCTGAAGTCAGTCACTTGAGGATCTTTGGTTGTCCTGTCTATGTTCATGTTCCCAAGGAAAAGAGAACCAAGCTGGAGCCTTCTGGCAAGAAGGGAATATTTGTGGGCTACAGTGAAAACTCAAAAGCATACAGAATCTACATTCCAGTCGGTTGATCGAGATCAGTAAGGATGTCACATTCGAGGTAGATATTGCATTCAAGAGATCCAGGGGCATTCATATGGAGATTGATAATGAGGAGTCTCCTCAGGATATGGAAGTTGACCATACTCCTGATATTCGAGACTTCGTGAATCAAAAGAAGATATTGATCCCGGGTTGAACCCTTGGAACCTACCGATGGGCTTCATCGACATTGTTATCGAAGAAAGAGACTCCTATGGGCCACAAGCATTCATGCAAGAGGCTGAAAGCTTTGTTCTAGAGGCAATATCTCGTAGAGCAAAAGGCTACATAAGTCTCCGGCTTATGTTACATTCTTGATGAGTCAGATTATAGAATCCGAGCCTACCTCTGTTGAGGAAGCATCTAGTCATCAAGTTTGGAGAGATGCTATGGCAGAGGAGTATCAGTCAATTCTTAAAAATGATGTTTGGGATATTGTTCCTAGACCCGAGGGCAAGTCTGTGGTATCTTCTAAATGGTTATTCAAGATTAAGCATGTTGCAGATGGAAGCATTGAGAAGTACAAGGCAAGATTTGTGGCTCGTGGGTTCTCTCAGAAAGAGGGAGTTGATTATGATGAGACTTTTGCTCCTGTTGCTCGCTACACTTCAGTCAGAACCATCATTGCTATTGCTGCATCTAAAGGATGGAAGATTCACTAGATGGACGTGAAGACAGCCTTTCTCAATGGAGTGATTGAGGAAGAGGTTTATATAGAGCAACCAGATGGATTTGAGATTCATGAGAAGGAGTCACATGTTTGCAAACTGAAGAAGGCCTTGTATGGTCTTAAGCAGGCTCCTCGTGCATGGTACAAAAGGATTGATCGATACCTATCAAGCTTGGGCTTCTTGAAGAATGATGTTGATTCAAATCTCTACTTCAAGGTAATCAATGGTGATGCTTTAATTTTGGTTTTATATGTTGACGATCTGATCCTTACTGGAGAAGATCATCTAATTCTTGAGTGTAAGAAGGAGTTGACTTTTGAATTTGAGATGGACCTTGGGCTCATGCATTACTTCCTTGGATTAGAAGTCTGGCAAAAACCAGATGAGATGATTCTAAGTCAAGGAAAGTACACCATTGATATACTTAAGAGATTTGGCATGATGGATTGCAAATCCATGCCTACACCTATGGAGACCAATCTACATAAATTGAAGGAGGCTGCAGCTAGTTCAGATTTGGTGGATCCTACATTGTACAGATAGCTGATTGGATCCTTGATGTATCTAGTTAACACTAGACTTGATATTTGCTATGTAGTGAGTGCACTTAGCCAGTTTATGTGTGATCCGAGACAGATACATCTTGTTGCAGCTAAACATATCCTGAGATACTTGCGTGGCACAGTTGGATATGGGTTGAGGTATACTTCAGATGCAGACTTGGAGTTACATGGTTTCACTGATTCTGATTGGGTAGGTTGTGTCACATATCGGAAGAGCACCTCTGGTTGTTGCTTCAGTTTGGGTTCTGCTATGATTTCCTGGTGCAGCAGGAAGCAGTCATCTGTAGCATTGAGTACAACAGAGGCCGAGTACATTGTAGCTTGTATGGCAACTCGAGAAGCAGTGTCGCTTCGTAAGCTCCTTGCAGGATTGTTTGGACAATCAATGGAGCCTACTATCATTCATTGTGATAATCAGAGTTGTATGAAACTTTCTGTCAATCCTGTGTTTCATGACAGATCCAAGCATGTTGAGATCAAGTACCACTATATTAGAGATATGGTACTGCGGATGTGAGATACCACCCCTAGTGTGATATCTAATTTTCCAATTTTGCATTAGATAGATTTCGCTTGATCATAAAATGATAAACATTATGCATGAACTTGGTAACATTCAATGAAAGTAATCATCAAGAAGAGAAATTTCTAAACACCAACGGATTACTTTCTTTCCAATGAACAAAATTATATTTAAATATTGTACTTGTTGTCTAGGATCTGTAACAGCATTTAAATGCTAAGATCTCTGCTCTAGGCACCTTACACTAGCATAGCCATTACACAGCCATTACAAGAGAATTGAAACAGCAGATTTGGATATACTTTCTGAGTACAATATAGAACTGATTTCACCACACAGGCTGCTCAAAAACATCCTAACAGGACTGTAACAACTCAAACATTTATGTCAGCTATAATAATATTCAAGGGAAAGTGTATAAGACTAACAGGGATGCTTCACATTGTTTGACAGTCTACCATGCTTAATTCTGGGCAGTATTGACACTGGTATCATCTTATTACATACTTATTTCAGACTCTATGATTGTCTTATAAGGGTAACAAATTCTGATTACACACAGCAGTCCATATAACACTGGTTTCCTGATTACCAGCAGTAAGAGTCCTCAACATTAATAAATGATGAGTGTAAGGAAGGTTGAAAGATGCAATATAATATAGACTCAGACCTGGTATAATATCGACCCAATCTGGAAGTGGTTGCAGCAGTTACAGGAGTTCCCGAAATGCTCGAACAGCAGCTATAGACACCTCCTTTGCAATCGATTCCCTTGAGAATTGGTACATCCAGCCTCATACATCTCAGACACCTCTTCCAAAGTCCTCTAACAAAGCCCACGTTCAGATTTTAGACATGCCACTGTAGCGAATCACTGTTCACGAGCACTGTAGCAAACACTGTTCACGCGCACTGTAGCGCGGGTACTGTAGCAACACATTAAATAGCTTGAAACCTGATTGATAATGGCTGCCAATGAATAACTTAGGTCTGCAATAGATATACCTTTAAACTGCCTCAAACCCTACGTTGATTTTTCACCTATAAGCTCCAAATGGAGTCCTGAATGAAGCCCTCTCAAGCAATAATATCAGCTGGTATTGCACAGCCTCAAAATTGCACTAACACTAAAGAGTTTTCGTTCTCCAATGCGGAAATGGCAGAAAACCCTAATTGGTTTCCTCTCCAAGCACGAACTCCAAAGACACAATTTAATATTCTCAAAACATAATGAATTTGAATGCCTTTGATGCCCTTTTATAATTTCTCAAGAAGGTCGACCTCTTAAGCTGCTTTTAATCCTCTTTTGAAATCCACTTTAGGTTTTTAATAAAACTTTATAATATCTCTCTAACCTTGGGTGTCCAAAATAATAATATAACAATGTACTTTAAGTGATTT
>VDFB02081056.1:0-21131 GCA_007258455.2 Sequoia sempervirens | reverse complement strand
GAAGACCCTCTGAAGAAGGTACATACAACCGCCCAAAGAAACGCAAAGCACCATCCGAATCTAGCGAATAACCAGCAAATTTCCCCTCCAAAGCTCTACCTGATTCCACTTCCGCTTTCACCTCTAAAAACCAACTATCTGAAGGAAGGGCTGCAAGAATCTGACTCTTCAAATCCACCTCAAGAGATATTGCAGAAACCTCATGCCTTCGCCGACTTAGAGCGTCGGCCACCACATTTTCCTTACCCTGAATATACTTAACCTCAAAATCGTACTCACACAAAAATTCCATCCACCTCCTCTGCCTTGCATTCAAATTCGGCTGAGTGAAGATGTACTGCAAACTTCGATGATCTGTATGCAACTCAAACCGATGCCCTAACAAAAAGTGCCTCCATCTCACAAGAGCATGAACCACTGCGGCCAATTCAAGGTCATGTGTGGGATAATTGAGTTCATGATCTTTTAACTTCCGAGATTCATAGGCAATCACTCTCCCATCCTGCATCAACACAGCTCTGAGACCCTCCAATGAAGCATCAGTACAAACCACAAAATCACCTGAAGGATCCGGCACTGCCAAAATTGGAGCACTAGTCAGTTTCTCCTTAAGGGTTTGGAACGCCAACTGACACTGCTCTGACCAAAGAAATTTCTTTCCCTTCCGCTGAAGTGAAGTGATGGGATGCGCAATTCTTGAGAAGCCCTGAACGTACCGCCGATAATACCCAGCTAGTCCCATGAAACTGCGAATTTCTGAGACATTAGTGGGCACGGGCCAATCCATGATAGCCTGGATTTTAGCAGGATCAACAGAAATTCCCTCTTCAGAGATCACATGGCCCAAATATTGAACTTCAGTCTTATAAAAGTCACACTTTGACAAATTGGCATACAACTGATTGTCCCTTAAGCACTGCAAAACCTGCTTTAGGTGCACCTCATGCTCCTCCATAGACTTAGAATAAATCAAAATATCATCAAGAAACACGAGGACGAACCTATCCAAGAAAGTTCGGAATACCCCATTCATTAGACTCATAAAGACTGAAGGTGCATTTGTCAACCCAAATGGCATCACTGTGAACTCATAATGACCATACCGCGTACGAAAAGCAGTTTTATGAATATCGGCCTCTGCTATCCGCAACTGATGATACCCTGATTTAAGGTCGATCTTGGAAAATACCTTTGCCCCTTTTATCTGATCAAAGAGATCATCAATCCTGGGAAGGGGATAACGATTCTTTACTGTTACCTTGTTCAATTGCCGGTAATCGATACAAAGGCGGAGAGACCCATCCTTCTTTTTGATGAAGATCACTGGTGCTCCCCACGGAGAGACACTAGGGCGGATAAACCCCTTAGCTAACAATTCTTCTAACTGCAGACGAAGCTCTTGGAGCTCCTGAGTGGTCATCCTGTAAGGAGCCCGAGAGATAGGCTCAGCCCCAGGCACCAAATCAATCCTGAAATCCACCTCTCGCTTAGGAGGCATACCTGGTATCTCACTAGGGAAGACATCCAAAAATTCTGCAAGAAGAGGGTAATCATTCAAAGACAACTCCCGACTATCCTCCGACTCAAGGTCATTAACCGATATAGCAAAGAGCTGACAACCCTGCCGAAAACACCTTTTTAACTGCATAGCTGAAATCATTCTCAAAGAGACAGGCCTAGGAACACCCACAATTTCCACCTCTCTACCAAAATCATCCATACACCGTACTGCCTTACGGCGACAATCAATCAAAGCACGATGCGAGCTTAGCCAATCCATGCCCAAAACTACATCATAGGAACCAAGTGGAAGGATTCTGAGATCCACCTTAGTTGACATGGCCCCTAACTCTAACCTACAACCTTGCACAAGCTTCTCAACCACAACCTTAGATCCTGAAGCTAACTCAACCTGCCACTTTTCGCTTTGCTTTATTGCCCCCAGTTTACATCGATCAACAACTAAAGGAGAGATAAAAGAATCAGATGCACCAGAATCAAATAGAACTAAAATTTTAATCTTATGTAATGAACCTGTAGTTTCGATGACGGTGCTCTGATGATCCGCCTGCCGATTATCCACTGCTGCGAAGACTCGGTGAGATCTCCCTGCATCTCCTACTGTCGGCTCAGACAATGCTGGTCTCTGACTAAACTCTGAAGTACTCTTTTGAGGACACATCCTAGCAATATGCCCTTGCTGCCCACACGAGAAACATCCAGAACCTCGACCAAAACCTCTTCCTCCGGCTGGAGCATTCGATTGCTGGAAACTCCCATGACTAGGTGCGGACTGAAAACTCAACGCAGGCTGTCCTGAACTGGTACGGTTCCGGTTCTGATCCTTGCGAAACTGAGATTGACCACCTTGCTGGGAAGTAACATTCTTGTGCTTTGGTTGAGACTGCTGCTGCTGACCCCCTTTTGAAAGCCCAAAACGACTCTTAGAAGGTCCTGCTGACTGAGTCTGACCCCCTTGCGAAACGGCTCTAGGAGCGGGTACATTACCAATCTGTACTCCTACATGACCACCCAAAGCCATGGCCAAGTTTTCCTCTACCAAATGAGCCTTCTCGACAGCTACTTCCATGGTCTTAGGTTCGAAGACCCTTACACCACCACTGATGCGTGCGTTCAAACCTCGAACAAAATGCTGAACCAACATCCCTTCATCATGGCTAATCCCTGCATATTGCTTTAGTTCATAGAAGCGACGTTCATACTGTTCTACTGACATTGCCATTTGCTTAAGATCGTGGAATTCATCTGCCCTACGCTGCCTCCAATGATCTGAGAGAAAGCAAGCCCTGAACCTTTCCAAGAAAAGTTCCCAAGTGACCATACTGATATCCATATGCAACTTCTATTCCTCAACCTGCCACCAAGTGGACGCGAAACCCCGCAAATGCATAACAGCACATCGAGCCTTGGTATTACTACCGTAGGGGTACATTGCGAAGCATCGGCCCAAATCAATTAACCAGGTCTCGGCTTCCAAACCTCCTCCAGAGCCATCGAAGGTAGGTGGATGAGCTCTCATTAAGTCCCTCATATGTCCAGCTAATAAAGCATCCTGATCAACTGAAACTCCCTTGGGCCTTGGAGACCTTTCTCTTTCCCTCACAACCGGCTGATCCCCATTAGGTCTAGGACCCAATCTATCGAGGAGCTCCCCCAGCAGATGCTGCAACTGCCCATCCAACCCCGGCTGTTCCGGAATCGGTCCACCATCTGACGGATTGTTCTGAGAATTCTGTTGCTCCTCAGACTCAGGACCGTGAGAACTTGGTGGTGAAGGATTTGGTTGGTTGGCCCCACGGCCACCACCTCGGCCTCTTCCTCGGCCTCTACCTCTACCTCTGCCTCTGCCTCTAGGCATGCTTCTGCACAACAAGACAAAGGTACACATGAGCTCAAGAGCTAACACGCAAAGGTTACCTAGCGGACATAACTACCCAAAGACCCCAGCGTGTGCAACCTTGGCTCTGATACCAAGTTGTAACGCCCGTCGGGCAAGCCCCAAAGAACAAACATCAAAAGAGCGCAAATAATTTTTTTTTAAAGAGGAAGATAAATAATCATCACATCAATATTAAATGATCATATATAACAACAAAATCAACTATGTCCTTTGGGGCCCCCACGAGATTACGTTGAAAATAGATATTATTAAACATCATTTCATAAGATATCAAAAGGAACTATAATGACATCATAAGATAAATACATACATAAATTTTATCACAAGATAACCCAAAATACATTTCATAGCCAATTAAAATTACAAAGTAATTAATTACATTACATCATCTTTCAATGTTACAACATCCATAAAGTTACATCCTGAATCCCAAACATGTGGGATGTATACAATATACAAGTTATCAAAATACAATAAGATCAACTGTAATAAATCTTCAACTGGATAAGATTGAAGCCACGAACGCTGATGGGGAACCCAACGGTGTGCGGAGCACGTTCCACCCGACCACCCCCGTGCTAAGAGGTGACAGAGAAGTAACTCCGACCAAGAATGACAACAAAAGGGTACAACCAAATAAAAAGTACCAACATAAATCCATCACACAATACACCAATTAAAAAGAGCAACCAATAGCATCAAATCACAATGCTCTAAAGATGCAAGATGATAACCCAATATAAATGAGATCATACAATACATGCTAAAGATGCAATACTTATAAATCAATTTAAATCAATTCAAACAACAATCTAAATCAATTCCCATACCCCACTTCCAGAGGAACACAATAAAACAACACATGGGCAACTAGGGGAGAGTGTCATCGCATAGTCCTACATGGGTTGTCCTGTGCTCTTCCTCCCAACTGGAGGCGACGGTCCCATCTATGGCTGTCCTGTGCTCTTCCTCCCAACTGGAGGCGCCGGTCCATAGGGTGACTCATGCGGAGCCGTAGACCTCTCGTGAGGATGAGGCCACGACCTTGCCAACCACGGCCTTCTCAGCCTTCCATTAGTCTGCAGAAGCACTAATGAAGATGAGGCATCCATTTTTAAAATCTTGCAATGATATTACTACCCAACCCAACCCTCCTAAGTTAATTATTAGGTTTTCACTTATTTACTAACTCACTCGTGGGTTATCCTGAGCTCTTCCCCTTAAACGGGGCGCCGGCCCCCACGAGGAGCCACTCTCCCTAGAGACCCATCAAAACAAGGGGGGGTTTGTACCATGCCACAAACATAATCATCAAAGTATAACAACAAAGTAATACGCGAGGCATAAACCATCTCGCAAGTAAAATACCATAATAAAATCTCATAATTCGGTACACCCCAATAATGAAATATAACTCAACAGAATTTCAAGATAAAAAGATATAAATTCAACAAACCCAACTTCCTCTGGAAGACTAAAGAATTACATAAAAAGGGGGTTCCCACATCAAGGAAATAACAATGTCCCAAAACCCAATAAACCAACAAGATTAAATTTTGAAATTAAATAATTAAAAATGATAACCTATTTAATTCCAAGACAGATTACAAAATCATTTTCTTTCCTAAAATACAATTGTATTACAAACAAAATAAATAAATAATGTTGTTAAATCAGCAATTTCCTTTCAAAGTTGAGAATCTTATAAAACAGATTTATTTCTATTTCGCTAATATTTTCATGGAAACAATTTTTGCTTTATTATATTTTCTAAAACAAAACAAGAAACATAATCTAACTATATAGATTTATTTTCTAGATAATAGCTGAGTTACAGAAAATAAAATATAAATCAAAACAAAATGTCTATTAAGCAGATTAAATAGTATAGATATATTTTCTTCTAAATAACTATTCCTTTAACAGAAAAATATTATTTAAATCAAAAACGAAATAGAACAGAATATATGCATTTATGCCTTTGTTTAACTATCAGCTATATAAAACAGAATATACTCATCAAAACAAAATTTAATATATATATATACATTTTTTTTTTCTTTAACAGAAAACATAGAATATTTAAATTAACTAATAAATATATATATATATATATATATATACATACATATATACATATATATATATATTTACAAAGATAAGTATCCGCACAAATTTAAAAACCCGCGGACTAACAAAAAAGGCTTTAACAAATAAAATTCGCATGGGAATTTTATTCCCAACGCACAGCCACGAAATAAACCGCCGCCGGCCGTGGCAGTCTACGGACTGCCGTGGACAGTCCGCAGGCTGTCCCACGGACCGGTGGCGGGGTGGTGGGTACGGCCAAGGCCGACCCCCACACACAGCCACTAACAATAAATAACAAATTTAAACAAAATTTGAATGTTAAATGCAATTTTCAGCGGATTAAATTTTTGCCCAAAAATTTCATAAGTGCGAAAATAAATTTATATATATATATTTATATATATATATACTATATATTTATATATATATATACTATATAGATATATATATATATATACAGAGATAAGAACATTTTATTTTCATAGAAAAATAGGGAAAAGATATTACTGCATAGTTACTGTGCCAAATTGAAAAAAAAATAGAAGAACTATTTTTAATAAAATACAGACACAGACCAGAATATCATACCCAGAAATTTACTGGAAATAAAAATTGTCCCTACCCATATGTATATTTTAATATATAAATATTTTGAAACAATTTGAGACAGCAACTACTGTTTGTTCCCAGATTACACAAAAACCCTTTTTAATCAACAACAAATCAAAAACCCCAAACAACGATTCAGAAACCCCAAAGAATTTCATTGAATAAATAACAATTCTACATTTTCTGATTTAAACATTTTTGAATTAACCATACCCCCAGTAGATTTTCTTTCTACAGTCATTTAATTTTTATCCCTAAAATAAATTTCACACACACAGAAAGCAATTCATATTTAACAGAGAATAATGATTATCAAGAGTAGAACCTGGCATCCTACGCTTGCAGCAAACTGTAGAAGCCTTGCCCCCCTCTTGCTGCACTATTCCTTTGCTGCAAATCTCCCAGCAACAGATCCAGAAAACTTCCTTCCTCTTCCCAATTTCTCCAAAAATAGAAAATACTAAAGACTGAAGAAAATGATTGCCCAAAAGAATTTTTCCAGCATTTGAACCAAATTCCCTCAAACAAAGAGAAACTCACAATAAATTTCATGCCCAAAAGTCCTTTCAATTCCTCTTCCCGTGAATACCAGAGGTCATAATTCAAAAATCAAATAATATTTTACCCTAATTTCATTTTGATGCTTTTCCCAAATAACAATTTCATTTTCATGCATTTAATTAAAACTAAATAAATTCTAAATTCATAACATAAACTTTTATTTAAACAAATGTATAAATATGCCTCATTTCCACAATTCTTTATTAAACTCAAAAACAACCATTGAGAGATTCCAAATAAATGCAATGTTGTTTTTTTTTTTATTATTTCAAATATTTATTCATTGCCATATTTAATTATTATTTTATGTTTTTATTTTACCAATCATTTAATTATTTAAATTACCACATAACACCATTCACTACTTTAGATAAATCATATAATCATACAAGGACCAACGTAACCACTCAAACGAATGAGACTACTATGCACAACCCATAAAGATACAAAACTGTTGTCAACTTGGTACGGAGTTACTTTTCATGTCACCTCAAATAATTCAACTTCCTGCCGTTGGGTTGGTTCAATGCTCGCCCAGACCTACCGAAATAGGTGGAATCGAGTCTTATTCCTGCAAAGCCTGCATCCACAAAGTGATATACAATATACATAAAATCAAAGCATTGTGAGGAGGATTCACAGCGTAGCAGGGCGCTCGCGAACGAGTGATGCTACCTGTCCCCTCACCAAAACATATCATCATAAAATTTTACACCACATCATAAATTACTATTCTATAGTCTATTGCATTCCAAATAACTCCATCAAATGATCATAATAGAATGTCATCACAATATCCATGGCATCATAAGAGCATAGTAATAGTCTAAGCTACCACACATAATAGCAACAGTATCAACCACAAATCACAATGTGCTAACAGAAACCATAGTGAATGTCAAAAATCAAATAGTGGCATGAGGGGTATTACATAAAATGCTTGAAAGAGGGAATACAAGAGTAAAGTATACTGGCATAGGAATATGAGTAGATAACAACAAATATAGATGTTTGTGGTAATTGACTTGTAAAAACTATAGTTAGGGTAAAAGTATAACATCAATAATAAAACCCTAACAAGCACAATGAAGCACAAGACAACGTGAAAATTAAAATAATAAATCAATCTCCATATTATGCTCGATTTATCTCATCGCTCTTCTCAACCTTGCATAAGAATGGGAGATTTCAAAGGTTTGATTGTTGGAGGAATGTTGGTTGCTTAGTTCAACAACATAACAATATGATGAAGGTGATAGATGGAGGATGATAGATGAAAGATGGCTAAAAGATTCAAGAATGATTTTGACAACATAAGGATGCTTCAAGAATTGAATCCCCCATATGGCTTCTCAGAGGCTATATTTATAGAATTTTGACGTGGAAGGAGATAACATTTGATAAGGATTTTATTTTTTCTTTATTTGATCAAAGAGGCAATAAAATGAAATAAGATAGAAAGGTTTTATTTTCTATTTCAAAGGAAAATAAATCTTGAAAAATATGAGAAGGATAATTGATGAATTATCTAATTAAATAAATAAATTAGATACACATGAGTTCCAATTTTAGAAAGAAAGCGAGAAGATATTTTTAAGATTTTATTAATTAAATAAATATTTAATTTATTTAATTAATGTTGGATTTATGGTTTCATTAATTAAACAATATAAATTATTTAATTAACATTAAAAGAATAGAGGGATTATGAATATAAATGATTTAAATGAAATTAGTCAAATAAATAAGAATTATTTAACTAATTAGATGATGATATGGGTACCTAGGGAAAAACATGCTACGAGATGTCTAAATGATGTAATGTTGTGACAATGTGTTGGAAGAGGACCTTTTTGGGTGTCTACATTTTTCCCCTCTTTGATATGTTGTTCAAGTTGATGAGATTTGTTTCAAGTAACATCATTTCAAAGAATATAAGGTATGGATTGAGGAAAATGGATGATGATAGAAAGGTAGGCTAATGATGATGTAGAGATATGATGATGGGATGATTATGTAAGGATATGATGATGATGGGATGATGATGCCCCCTAGAGAGGATAGGTGGGTTGAACAAACATGAGTATGCTCTCAAAATGAAATGATAAGGAGGGACAAGATGAATGATACAAGATAGGAAGTGGATGAAGGAGATGAATGATACTTTATGCTACAAGAAAGTGAGCAACCATGATGTAACACTAGACATGATGCACCAAGGTATAAGGACCAAGGTGACAATGTGTCTCGTGCCCCAATGTAATACAACCTTGTCTATATGCATGATGAAGTAAACTTAGAGCACTAAAATCCTAATGCACAAAAGGTATGATATAACCTTAGATGCAAAGGATAGTGAAAAAAAAATACTCCAACGTACACAAGGTATGAATATTAGCTACAAGTGATGCAGATTTGATGCAAATGCAAGATAAAAATGATAACAGACACAAGAAAGCATGCACAAATGATACAAAAAAAAACAAGGTATTTCCATTTTCAAGTTGTAAACCAGTGATTAATTGATTGATTCATGATTATGATAGTGTTGTCATTGTGGGGAATGATATATCCCTAGATCAACACAAGGATGATTGATCAAGACTGATTGATTGGGTTTACAACAAGATTAGGATCAAGACTATTGATGTGATTAGATCATTTGACTTGTTTGACTAACTTGATTGGTATGGATTAAGGATTGACTTTCATTTGGATTATTTCTTAGAATGTTTGAAGATGATTTGATGAATGGATGAATGGATTTGATGAAGATGATTGATTGGTTGAATGGTTGGATGATTGGATTGAGGTGATGGATTGATTAGATGAAATTAGAAGAAGTGATTGGATGGATTGATTTTATTGCTTGGATTTTTTTTGGCTATATGATTATTTTTTTTCTTTTTTCAAGACCCTTTTCGATTTTTTTTGTGTTTTTTTAGAAATTTTTCTCCTTTTTTTTAGGATTTTTTTTTGTATTTTCAAAATATTCATTTTTTTAAATTATTTTTTTAGGATATTTTAATGGAAGAATTCAAGGATAAGGCTAATGAATAATATTATCAAGATCAACTAGATAAGATATGGACAAAAATTCCTTAGTATTTTTCCACTATTCCTTATCAAGACCAAGGAAGGGACGAAAGGATGTATTTAGATAGAATGATGGAATATGGATAAGTTAAAGGATATGTTATAGAAGATATGGATAAAGTGTATAAGATAAGATGTATGGCATTCAACAAGATACTTAACCTTGTCAAGATCAAAGGTGGAAAGGTAAAGGATGAACATAAAAAGGATAATGGATATGAATGATAGGATGTAAGAAACTTTCCCCCAAGTGTAGAGTGAAAGAGGAATATGGAAGATAGGATATGGATAGGGATAAATGAATATGGAAGATAATATATGCATGATAGGAAGATGGAGGGAGGACTCAAGAATCAAGTTTCATGGTTAATATCCCTTGAATATGTTCTCTAATAAACCATGGAAATGGGAATTAGACTCATAAATATTGGCATGATGGAAGAAGCTAAGGACTTAAGCAAATGTTTGGGTTAAAGGGGGGTGGATGGTGGATCATGGATAGGAGGTTTGAAGGCTTGTTGATGGATAGATGGAAAGGATGGAAAGATCAACATCAACACACACCTTGAAGGGTGGTGTAGTGATGGAGGAAAAATGGATGTTGAAGGTGATAGGTTTTTAGATGGATGATTGGAGGAAGCTTTTGGATTAAAAAATTTGGATGCCAATTTAGATTTAATTGATTCTATGAGAAATTTAAGAATCCACATAGCTTTTGACTTTGATTTTTGCTTTGTAGGCCTTTGTGGACATTGAAATTTTTATTTTTTCTTTATAGACCTTTGTGGCCTTTGATTTTTTTCTTTTTGATTTGATGGGCCTTTGTGGCCTTTTGGACTTTTCTTTTTACTTGATGGGCCTTTGTGGCCTTGTGGATTTTTCTTTTGACTTTGGATCATATTTTATTTTATTTTTACATGTCATTTTGAGGATACATGTTGATCCTTTGATATATGTGGATTTTGAGATGGAATAATTTGACATTTGGAACCCAAATTGCTTCCAAGAGCAATGGGATAGGTGGATGGAGATGAATGATATGTAGGTATTATGGATGGGTTAATGTAGGTAGAATTTTGAGAGGGCATCAAGGATGTGTGCCTTTGTTGTTCTTGATGAATAGGAGATGGAGGGATGTAGGGCCCCAATATGGATGGCAGGGTTGAAGGACTAAGGTTTGGATGATAAGGACTTAGGATAGATGGAAGGCTTGATGAACTAGGATAAGGACCTAGGATAGATGGAAGGTTTGATGGACTATTATACTTAGGTTTATTTTGATGGAATCTAGGCTTACAATGGGTACCAGTGTCTTGAGCATGAGGTGTATAACCAAGGCCTATAACATAGGGATGATGAGGTACTTTGATCTTGACTTGGAAAAGGATCACAAGGTGTAGAAGATGGAGTAGCTTGATCTTTATTAGGTATGGAATCATCATGAAGTGGTATGAAAAGCATATCTTGATTGTGAGAAGGGTAAACATCATCATGGAATGAAAGGGTATCCTTGAATGGAGGTATATGTTGATCTTGATGCGAAAGGGAATCCTAACATTTTGTGAAAATTATATCTTGATCATTAGATGGTAGGAAATCATTGGATATGATGGAAGAACTATCATGCTCATGGGATGCAATGTAATCATGAGATGGTATGGATTCATTATTTGAGGTGGAAGGGAATAACTCTTGAATAGGATTGACATGTTATAGATGGTCAACAACATGGAGATATGATGGAAGTTGACTTGGGCTCAATGGGGGAGAATCTTGAATAGGATCAAGGGGGAGACCACATGATGAGGTTGTAGGAATGTACATGGTGTTTGAAGACTCTTTAGTAGGTGGATGGGTGGGTTCAAGTAATGCCATAGGTTTACTTTTGAAATGTTTGAATTAGGGTGGGGATTTGATGGAGGATTAGATGATGGTAATGGTAATGAAGATTTTGATGGGTTAAGTTGGCATGATGATGAAGGTGACACATTGGATTGTGGTTGAATGTGTTGATGTTGGAATGGTGTTTGGATTCCTTTAAGTGCGATTATTGGTTTAGGTGGTAGAATGTGATTAGGGGCTCCCTTAAGTATAAATTTTTGTTTTATTGGAGGAATGTCATTAGGAACTCCCTTAAGTGTTATTATTGGTTTTTTTTTTAAATGAAGATTTAGTAGAAAGTGATGTGAAAGATAGGGATAAAGACATATTTGACTTTGAGAATTTTTGAAATGGGATTATAAATGATCTTGGATTATATTTGATTTTGAAATTTTTGGGAAATTTTGAGGATTTTGTAGGATGATTAGTGAAGTTTTGGGAAGGTTATGGATGGCTAAAATGATATGTTTATGTGTTGGTGTTTATAGCTTGATATGGATAAATGCAAACACATGATCACACATGCAAGACACATAAGCAAGTTTAAATTTGAAATTATGATTGTGATGATTAAGAACACATTTGAAGAA
Source organism: Sequoia sempervirens (assembly GCA_007258455.2). Classification (NCBI taxonomy): domain Eukaryota; kingdom Viridiplantae; phylum Streptophyta; class Pinopsida; order Cupressales; family Cupressaceae; genus Sequoia; species Sequoia sempervirens. The sequence goes on along the minus strand of VDFB02081056.1, from coordinate 8,882 downwards.
GATACATCAATAAGTCAAGAACTAGTCAAGTGGGTATGACCAACTAGGTCTCAATCTAGGATGCACAAGGTTGAATAGGGATGATTTGAAAGAAAAATATTACCACACAACTGGGAGAAAGGGGTAACCCTCCCTTCACCTTCACTTCCCAAAGATATAAATTTCTTTAGGGCTTAGCCAAGAGTGACAAGATTTAAGTCCCAAAGAAGCATGTCTTTAGATTCACACTTCGATTGAGGGTGCCCCTTAGAGTGGTGTGTGCTCTAAGTAGGCCTCCTAAGAAAGGTATGACAAAAGTGAACCAAGTGAGGTGTTTTTTATCACACACGCACTTGATTCACACTCACAGTTGCTAATTGACCCTTATAAATGAAATGTGTGTAAGAAAAAAATGCAAGTACTTGTTCTTTCTAACCCAAAGCCAAAATGCTTGATGAAAGATAATGGTTCATTTTAGTTCCAATTTTTTTGATATGTGATTGAATACAAGATTCATTTTAAGAGCCAAAATTCAAATGTGTTTGTAAATAATGATTAAGAGATGAAAGATGAAATGATTGAACTTGATTATTTTTTCTTTCCAAATTGTTGTTGTGACTGATCCAAATGCTTCTATAGCTCCTTTGATTCACCTACAAGCCACCAAATCAATAAAGACCAAGTAAACTTGAATTGAAGAAATCCATGTGAAAAGAGGAATTATGATGGAAATCTGATAATGATAAGTTGATACAACTAAATAATTGCAGAAATAGAAAATTTAGAAGATTTCATGCACTTTAAAAAAATCATCGAAATTGGATGATTTTTTCCCAAGATATGCTCGTTAGAAGTTTAAATGCAAGTTTGAATTTGAATGATTAAAAAAAATCCTTGAAAAATGACATAGTCACCTGATAATTTTGGCACTATTGTGAAGTTTGTCATGTCATCTTTTCAATGATTCCTCGTTTGTACGATTTGGAGCTCGTATGACAAACTTATAATAAAACCAAATCTAAATCTAAATTAGGAAACTTTAAATCTAGATTAAATTAGAAACTTTAAATATAAATCTAAATTAGTAACTTTAAATATAAATCTAAACTAAAACTAAATTAAATTTAAATTCTAAATTAAACTAAAAACTAAATTAAACTAAAAATCTAAGATAAATTAAAAATCTATATTTAAAATCTAAACTAAAACTCTAATCTAAAATCTAAAATATAAAATCCAATAAAAATATAATTTAGTGGTGATCATAGTTGAATGGGAGGTGACCAAGATTTGGAGAGGCGACAACACCAATGCATGGGGGGCAGTTTGGATTCAAACAACAAGAGAGGAAGTTTTAGCTATCAATATGATAAACACAAACCTTTAAATTTTTTTCCAAAGCCATGTGAATCAATAAACCATAAGAGAAAATTAGTCAAATGATCAAAAACCGTAAAGAGATATGTTGCGATGAAGTTGTTTGGGAGCTTGTATAGGTGTACAATGGATCCATATAGTATGGTCTCTTAACACAATGATGAGATTGATTTCAGCCCAAGTCACCTACAAAAAATCCCTTGCAAAACTTGTCAAACGAGAGTTAGAAAAAAAATGCAAATTTTTGCAACTTCATATCAAGTTCACCAATGTAGTTAAGGTAAAGCTCTTAAATTGAGGTAAAGCATAACATCAATAATAAAACCCTGACAAGCGTAGTGAAGCATGAGACAACATGAAAATTAAAATAATAAACACAAATGCAAACTAGTCTTTATAATATGCTTAATCTATCTCCATTATTCTTCTGAACCTCACATGAGAATGCGAGATTTCAAAGGTTTGATTGTTGGATGAAATTTGGTGGCTCAATTCAGCAGCATAATGATGTGATAAAGGTGATAGATGGAGGATGATAGATGAAAGATGGATGGAAGATTCAAGAATGATTTTAACAATATAAGGATGCTTGAAGAATCAAATCCTCCAAATGGCTTCTAAGAGCCTATATTTATAGAATTTTGATGTGGAAGGAGATAAGATTTGATAAGGATTTAATTTTTTCTTTATTTGATCAAAAAGGAAATAAAATGAGATAAGATAAAAATGTTTGATTTTTTTTTAAAGGAAAATAAATCCTAAAAAAGATGGGAAGGATAATTGATGAATTATCGAATTAAATAAATTAATTAGATACATGTGTTCCAATTTTAGAAAGAAAGCGAGAAGATCTTTTTAAGATTCTATTAATTAAATAAATATTTGATTTATTTAATTAATGTTGGATTTATGATTTCATTAATTAAATAATATAAATAATTTAATTAACATTAGAATGGAGGGATTATGAATAGAAATGATTTAGTTAACTCATTAGATAATGATATGGGTACTTATGGAAAAACATACTACAGGATGTCTAAATGATGTAATGTTGTAACAAGTTGTTGTAAGAGGACATTTTTGGGTGTTTACAAAAAAAACTCAAGAAAAAGACATCAAAAGTGAAAAATGACTTAAAATAAATAAATGTTAGTCTTTTTATTACATACAATTTAATAAATTACGATGGTAGTAATCATGTTGGCAATGGACAATTTCATATATATATGTCTTAGAAATTCATAATATCAGTGTTCTCTTGCAACTTCTAATTACTTCTAATGTCTAAAATGTTTTAGAACTAATAATTTTATAGCAAAATCTTGTCACTTTCGAAATAGTCTTATTTATTTAACATAAAGTGGTGAAAGATATTGGAGCTAGTGTAAGGGTTGGAGGCTAACTATAGTTTTTTGTAAGACATAGTTGAGGTTGACTATAGTTTTCTATAAGATGCAAGAAAAGGCTTTCACAAATGAGAAAGAATAATGATGTAAGATATATGGCTGGTGTGTTGCTTTAAATGTAAGGTACTATATATATACTAAAAATAATATTTTATTTATCCTTTTAAGAAAAATTAAATTACAAAATTAATATTACAATACATATAATATAAAAGTAATATATAAATATATGCTATTTATTATATTTTACATAATAGCTAAAACAAGAGAATGATAGTCTTTCTATAAGTATATTCTAAAAATATATATGTTTAAATAAAATTAAAGTAAAATAATATCAACAAATAAAATCTTCATATTTATATTAGCAACTATAAGTAATTGTAAATTAAATTAAATAATTTAATGGAGATAAAAAAGATCAAAATTTATGAGTTATAACATAGTTCAATGGTTAAATCATGACATGATTGTTGTAAACAACATTACAAACTTCATTAAACTATTATATTCTCATTGTTCCATTATCCTTCCATATTTAAACTTCCATGTTGAATTTGTTGGTGTTGATAATGGTGTCTTCATACTCAAAATCATGTAAGTCAATGTGCTTATGAGCTTTTAGCTCTTATTCACTTAAACATAGAGGGATAAGATCCCTTTTTGTATCTTTCCCTAACTTGGACTAGGTTAAAAGTCCTCTAAATTGACTTCTTTAGACTTTTACATATCTGTATTTTAGATCTTTTTTACTATTTTGAAACCATTTTTCCTATGTAATGATCAAATATGATATACATGAAGAATTTTCAATCAAATCCAAAGTTCAATTTTACTTAAAACACAAATTCTTAATTATTGAAAAAATAAAACTAATTTTTAGTAGAGAATTTAACTATTCCTAAAATTGTAAAGTTGAATCTAAATAGTAGTTTTTAGAATATTCTAAATTTTAATAATTTAAGAAAAATAAGAAGATATAGCCAAAAAAAAAGAAGAAGAGATAATTAATATTCTAAATTTTAAATTTATATTATGGTGGGTGACATTTAAATACAAGACTAAATCCTATCACGATCTTTTAATTCCATACCCTAGCTATATCGTTCTACTTCTAGGTTCTAGCACCCACTCTACCTCAATATATTTATACAAGTGATAATATTGGTTTATTTCTATGGTGGTGCTCCCTTTGGGAACCTAGACAAACCACTTGGTGGAAGCCGTGGGTTGAAAATTTCTCAATCAAAAGGATTTAATAAGGTTTGGCTAGAGGGTGATTCCCTCAATATCATTAATTATGTTAAAAAATTGTTATACCCTTCTTGGAGAGTGGAGGAATTAATTAATGATGTTATCAATATAGTGGAATCCTTTGATCAATGCCATATCTCACATGTTTATAGAGAAGGCAATAGATTGGCTAATTATTTCACCAATTATGGGGTAAATGATGCAAAGGTGTGGGGTGAACATGATATCCTACCCCTCGACGCTCACTCTGTTATTCAACATGATAATCAAAAGTGTTGAGGAGTATGTTTTAGTGATGTTTTTCTAACACATGTTCCTTACATGGATCCCTGCTTTGAGGTGTAGCTTGTTGAGAGGAAAAGTCGAGCGATATGGTGTGTGGGCTTGAATGACTAGGCCCTCTTTTCTCATGATTTCCCTTTCCCACATTGTCAATTCAACATGGATTTCATATTTTCATATTTAATTAGATCCATACAATTAGACCTATCAGCTTGGATTAATAGTCTATTTTCAATCTATAATTTTAAAGTGTTGAATTTATAATGACTTAAATATAATTTTCTATAAATATTATATTATGTGGTTTGTCCCAATCTTACGTAGACTGAAATTAAAAGGAATTTAGTGTCCTTGTTAATATATATGTGGTGTGCAATCCTTACACTTACAAAGATAACAACCTACTTTGATAATACTATGTTAAGGTTTGATTTTTATTTCATATATTATGTAATAGACTAGAATAAATGTTTATTGCTAGATTATTTTTAAGAAAATTACTAGTTATAAGCTTAGATTTTTTATTGAAGGAGTGAAAGAAAATATAAGAGAACCTATCAAAAATATCAAGCTCATAAAACTAATATTCAAGCGTATTTTAGGAAGAATATACCTATTATTTTTATATTCAAACTCATGACAAGGTGACTAATGGAAGCAAAGATAATAACCAAGGGAGAGGGATAAATTGTTTCAAGCAGCACCAAAGGAGAAAGAGAGAGCAAAGTGAACAATGTTTAAAGTAATGCCCATATAAAAACATAGTCCCAAGGGGCTAGACTAAAAACATAATTTTTTTAAAAAAAAATAGCAAATCTAAATTGAGAATCTTCATTCAAATAAGTATACCAAATCCTTAGTGAGTTAAATATCTTTTTAAATTTCAATATCACTAAGAAGGCTATTGCTAGAAGAAATGAATAGAAAACTAGGATGCATATGGAAATCTCTAGAAATGTCTTTTTATTCTTATCTTTATTTAATTTGAATTATCTTTTTATGTAGGATTGTTAGTAACCACTTTTACTAAAAAAATTATTAACAATAGGTTATCATGTTTAAATGAAAAATAAGGTTTGCATATAGTTGGAAACAAAAAAAAAAATAGTCTACACTTGTGGTTTAACTAATTGTACAATATCTAGACAAATATAGTTTTAGAAATGTGTTAAATCCATGTTTAATATCACAAGTAAAAAGGTGGCAACATAAACTATGCACTTAGCAATTGTTGATGTCTTGTAAACTTAAATAACCAAAAATTGTAAGGTGTAGATTCAAGAAATGCACACCCAGGATATATATTCACGTACTTATTGTTCATCTGGTTTTGGAATCTTTGTTAAAATAGTCTGTGTTATAATCGTTATAGTCTTGGTCATGGTCTGGACTTTGGAAAAAATCTTGCCTCATTAAGTTCTATTAGCCATTTCATGGAAACTTTAGTTCTGAACAAAATTAGCTATCTCAAGTAGCTATGGACCCACAGTAAGACCGTAAATCCCGTGTTGAAGCCAAAGGATAGGCATTTGAAGGGTGGGCAGTAAAATGAAAAACGTAGCAGCCAAAGGATTAGCAAAATCAAGTAAGTTCTCATTTCTCCATCATGGCTAGCCAGCGCTCAATGAATGCAAGCAGTTCGCTTTCTTCTATTATCCATAATCACTTTCAAGATAAAGAACTTGTAGATGAAAATGGTAATTTCTATAAGTATATTCTAAAATATATATATGTTTAAATAAAATTAAAGTAAAATAATATCAACAAATAAAATATTCATATTTATATTAGCAACTATAAGTAATTGTAAATTAAATTAAATAATTTAATGCAGATAAAAAAGATCAAAATTTATCAGTTATGACATAGTTCAATGGTTAAATCATGACATGATTGTTGTAAACAACATTACAACCTTCATTAAACTATTATATTCTTATTGTTCCATTATCCTTCTATATTTAAACTTCCATGTTGAATTTGTTGGTGTTGATAATGGTGTCTTCATACTCAAAATCATGTAAGTCAATGTGCTTATGAGCTTTCAGCTCTTGTTCACTTAAACATAGAGGGATAAGATACCTTTTTGTATCTTTCCCTAAATTGGACTAGGTTAAAAGTCCTCTAAATTGACTTCTTTAGACTTTTACATATGTGTATTTTAGACCTTTTTTACTATTTTGAAACCATTTTTCCTATGTAATGATCAAATATGATATACATGAAGACTTTTCAATCAAATCAAAAGTTCAATTTTACTTAAAACACAAATTCTTAATTATTGAAAAAAAAAACTAATTTTTAGTAGAGAATTTAACTATTCCTAAAATTGTAAAGTTGAATCTAAATAGTAGTTTTTAGAATATTCTAAATTTTAATAATTTAAGAAAAATAAGAGGATATATCCAAAAAAAAAAAAAGAGAAAGGAAATGAAATTTAAATGGTACCAATAAAAAATATTTTGAATCCATTTTTAAGTCATTCAATATAAGGAGCTCATAATAAATGAATGACTTGTTTTGGATTTCAAAAATCAATTCATCTAAATTAAAAATGAACAAGTTAAGTATTAATCTTTTACATTAAAATAATTGTCAAAAGTATATTCAAAACAAAAAGAAGTGTTAAATATTTAATTATCAAAAGATTATTGTAAAGAGAAGTGAATAATATTTTGTTTAAAATTTTTTTTGGTTGATCATTAACTCAAAATATTTTTTTTTAATAGAAAAATCATTTATTATTAATAATAAGAAGAGTAATAGTTAAAGGGTTTAAGTCTTTGGGTTTAATTGCAATACCCTCAACATTTAAATAAAATGAAAGGAAGGAAAATTTGTGCCTAGACTACTTTGATTGAATAATTACCCTATAGTCATTAAGTCCTAATAGAATATTTATCAACTTAGTCAAAAAAATTGCTCCTAAGTGGTAGACATATCAACTTAGACTAATCCTCCAAATTCCAACAAATTATTCAAAAATCATATACAGATGATTAAATCTCATTAAACAAATAAATTAAAATTCCAATTCAAAAGAAGACCATATTTACTTTTGACCTACTATCAAACACAATTTAATAAAATAAACTACAGTACGAATTATATAAACTGCATTGTGAATATTCATATATCTAAATAATAAAATGAAATGAAAGAAAATTTGTGCCTAGATTACTTTGATTGAATAATTACCCTATAGTCATTGAGTCCTAATAGAATACATATCAACTTAGTCAATATAATTGCTCCTAAATGATACACATATCAACTTTGACCAATCCTCCAAATTCCAACAAATTATTTAAAAATCATATACAGATGATTAAATCTCATTAAACAAATACATTACAATTCCAATTCGAAACAAGACCATATTTACTTTTGACCCACTATCAAAAACACAATGTGAAAGGATGATTATTTAAAGACGGTGAAAATGCAAGTCACATGCATCTTCCAAACTTTAGAGGACGGCCTCACATAGGGCCAAAGGATGTGAACTTTCCCTTTGAAAATGAAGAGCTGCTCGCGATTCAAATAGGAGAAGTTGGGCTTTATTTTTATTTTATTCTTTTACTTCGAAAAACGCTTTTGGGGGGTTCCATACCCAGAATTTCCAATCTAAATTTCAGAATTGATCAAGACAGCTTGTTGTACGTCTATGTGTATGAAATCGTGCACTTGTCAAGATTTTAAAAGAAAAGGAAAAAATGTTCGTTTGATTTATGGGAAAAGTGTTGAGTAGAGACTAAAATAGGTATAAATGAAAGTGACAGACCACGCAAAGCTTGTTGAATTTAGTGAATTTCTTTTGAAAAGTGAGGATATCCACATACTTTTAAAATAACATGATTTTTTTAAATAATGAGGTGGTAGTTGATGGTAGTGATTAAAAATTAAAAAGGTTTCCTAGTAGGGAAAAGCACACACTTTGGAGATAAATTAGCAATCACACCTTTGGTTTGCAATGGCATTGGAAGAAATGGAAGGTCAATTAGGAATTTTTTGGTTTTTTTCGTGATACTGTAGCATATATGAAGCCAACTGGTAGGCCATTTTAAAATGATGTTGTTTGTGCAACAAAGGTCTCACTGAAGCATATTTCAAAAACCAACTATGCATCCCCTTATAGGGATCCAAACGCAACTAAAATAGAACCTCTGAATCAGGAAGACAATAAGGATCTATTATGAATAGGCTCTTGCTTTGTTTGCAATAGGGAGAGAGGGAGAGAAAGGGAGCTATGGGGATAAAAAGAGGGATAAATATATATATATATATATAGAGAGAGAGAGAGAGAGAGAGAGTGGGGGCAAAGGGAGGGGGAGGGTGTGGGGGTAGGGGGTTAAGCAGATATCGATAAAGGGAGAGATATGGAGAGGAGAGGGAGAGATAAATAGAGAGTACAAAGGGATAGATAGAGATGGAAAAGAAATATACAGAGAGGGGGAGAGAGGGAAAGAATGATAGAGAGAAATAGAAATATAAAGATAGAGAGAGGAAGTGACATGTAAAGAGGGGTAGAGAGAGATGGATAGATTTAATGAGATAGAGATGGAGGAAGATATGTAGGAA
>VDFB02081055.1:0-39807 GCA_007258455.2 Sequoia sempervirens | reverse complement strand
ACAATATGATCCTTGACGGAATCAACCAATATCTTCATTGCTTTAATGTCTTTCTTCTCCCACTGCAACTTTTCTTCTTCCTCCTCAGGTTCAGAAACGCTAGACTCCACGAACTCACCCAAGTCATTTTCACGCAAGGTAAGCATGATCCTGAATCTCCATGAAGTGAAGTTAGATGCACCTTCGAGTCTATCCTCAACCTTCAAACCATTCACCATCTTGATTAAGTGAATAATAGGGTATGCTGATTGCAATAATCTGATCACAATCCTCTCAAACCCGCTCTGATACCATGTAAATTTTATTTGAACAGATTATATGCACAGAAAATTAATTCAAAATCAGACACAATAACACAGCAGATACCCTGGGAAAACCCTCCTCTTGAGGGAGAAAAACCCAGCAACAAAAGTTCTCTCTTATATAAAATAATGGCAACAATTCTCTTTACAATGAGGCCAAACACAGGGCCAATACTTGGCACCTATACCAGATGCAATAACAGATGAAGATCTGCACTTCCTTGGACTGCTAAATCTGCCCTTAAGAAATTCGCACTTCTGCTCTTGAAGAAATTCGCACCTTAATGAGAGAATGAATAGAACTTGCTTGATGATAAAGAGATGAAGGTGACCTTGTATATATACAAGTGAGAGAGGTCGCACCTCTTCATATTACAAGGTCGGCCAGAATACAATAATATAATTACAAATAATAAATACAAATCATAAGGAAGGTCGGCCCAAGAGAAATTATATTGTTGCCAAGAGAAGCGCATATTCTCATCAAATGATACATATAAATAAATAGCCAATAGGCTACATTTATTTATGTCTTCACTCGTGGGTCAGAAGGACTAACTCAAGCCGCAACATCATTAACATTCCTCACATTCAAAAAGTAGATCTAATGGTAGTAGATGAGATTGACTACACTCTTCACGCAAAAGGAGTATCTAAAGGATGTCATTTTTGTTTTGTTGGCATGTGGTTTCTATATAGAGAGTATCATGTTTTGTTGGGTTGATTCAAGGAGCGAACCCAAATGAGTAGTTGCTTGTTTAAAGATCTCATTAAAATATATTATCCCAATCACCACCAAGTGAGCATTTTCTTGCTAGATACACTCAAGAATAGGTATTCTTTTAGCAACCTTGGCAATAGTTAGACACCTAAAATTAACCACATCACAACACACTTAACATCTTAGTCCTAACCACTTTTGTCATCTCAGCACTAATTAATTATATAAATTGTATTTATTTAATTAGCTAGGACTTATCCTCTAACATTCCCTCCATAATCACATTAATTAAATAAATCATATTTATTTAATCAAACTAACATCTTACATCCATTTCCCTTAATTGATTAAATAATCTAATTATTTGATTAATTAGCATAAATCCCCAAATCCTAATCTAATCCCCCATTAATAGGGCAATCATGTCACATCCATAATTTAAAAGTAAAATAAATATAATCACCAATACAAAGTCAAACTAACATTCAATCCTGGTCATCAAATTAACTAACCTTATCCTAACCACCCATCTTCAACCACCCTCAATCCAAATCCAAACTAACTTTTAATCCCCACCATCTGTCTAATCAAGGTAATCCTACCCCTCCATCTTCCAACCACAAGCATTTAATCCCTTCTCCCTCTCAAATTCAATTTCAAATTTCCTCTCAAGCAATCCTAGCCCTTCATTCTCCAGCCACTAGCATTTAATCCGTTCTCCCTCTCAAATTTAAAGTCAATTTCCTCTCAAGCAAAAATTCTTTTGTCATTTGTTTGTGTTCCTTTAGCTCTAATCTGAGGTGCATGCTAGTATAGGCTTGGATTCGTTGTTTATGTCGTTTCTTATTATTTTGAGCCTATATTTTAGTGTTCACGGGTTGAATGCTTGTATATTTGCAATAGTTGAAATGACAAATTCTTTCAACCATGTTTGTAGCATGATTTCTCAAATATAATGGAGCTAATTATTTTTGTGATTTTTGTCTTTTTTGTTGTTATTGGTATTTTTGGAATATTTGGCCAATATTAAAATAAATTAACTAATATATGCAATGAAGCTGAAATTAATCTAAATGAGTGTTTTCTTTGTGTTTTTGCTTTGATTTTATAAATGTATCAACTAATTTGAGATTAAACTACCCTTGCAAATAAACATTTTCATTAATCTAATATAATGAACAAAAAAAAAATGACTTCCTTTTTCTCTTTTCCACAAGCAATTTTAGTGGAGAAGGAAACAAGAAATCAAGCAAAGGGAAAAAAATGAAATAGAAATGAATTCTTTGTTTGAAAAGATCTGGTCTCAGAAAAATTCTGAGTATGGATGCAATTACTGATTAGAGAATTCCAATCAATGTGTCTTTTCCCTTTGCAGATGAGGTTAATTAGATAGAACATCTAATTTTTGAAAGAGCATGCTTCAACTTGCCCTATCACCCTATTCAACATTGTGACTATTAAACCGAGCTCCTCTTTAAAATCATTTCGGTACAAGTACTTAGGAAACCATGAAGGTCCCTTGGATTCAATCATGCATTTCCCAATACTCTCCAAGCAACCATGAAGGTCCTTTGGATTCAATCATCCATTTCCTTTTGACAATTTTACAAGTTATTATTATAGTGTTCTTCACATTCTTCTAAATCAATATACTGAGTCTCTTCAAAATTTTGTGACTCCAACATCAAATCAATAGTATCTGCATCCAAGCTGCATATTACGCAATTATCCGAAGACATGATATGTCTAGTAATTGGTTTGTAATGTTGAGTGCATGCTATTACCGACTCGAAGGATTGCAAGGTGACTGGAAATGAAGCCACTTGAATCAATCCGCTGTCAACCAATAAGGTACTTTATGCATGAAAATTGAAGGTATAATAGCATGCATCCATTACATTCAAGATGAAATAATGCTAAAAGGGCACATTCAATTACACGCAAAAGATCAATAAAAAGAGGACTTGCACCAACAGCTCAAATGGAGATTCAAGGGTTCACACCAATCTAGAGAAATTCAACTAAAGCCAAAACTATAGCTCATTGGAGATGGAAACACTACATGTTTTTGCATGCCTTTCACCTTTGTAATCTCATAAAAATAAGAACGCTTAGCTCATTGTAAAGAATCTGGAAATCTTGTATCTTTAGTAGTACCTTAGTTGTTCAAATTACAAGTATTATGGCCTTCTGGGATAAATGCAACTCTGTATTCTTCTGAACTATGTAATAAAGTGTTGGAGCTCCAATTTTTGCTCTTAATTTGAATTATGTATCGATGGTTTGACCTGTTGTATAGTGTAAGATTTCTTACCTCTTGCATTCTATTTGCTAAGCTAAAGTAAAACTTGTGTTTAATCAATTCTATGCATGTGGAAACTATAATAGTAGATTGAAAGGTCTATCTATTCTGGTGTATCAACTCTTTAATTTTTTAAAAGTAATTTCTAACTCTTTTCATCCCAAGCAGTAGTTGTTAGTGCTAGAATACAAGGAACAGACCTACTCTGGATGTTATCTTAATCACAGTGATTGGGACATCCCATTGTTGTCAGTAGAATTGTAGGTCCTAGCGATTCTGCAGATCAACAATACCCTTGATGGAAAATTCCTACCAATCCATGCCACCTTCAAGTTCGTTGAATACTGTTTTCATGTGAAGGTGATGAGTTATACAACTTAAGATTGAGAATGCCCACAACAGATGGTTCAAGTCTGCAAGCTTCTACACAGATTGACCCTATAAACATTTGCAAGTCCCTGTCAACGATGTCAAGCTGTAATTATGGGGAGCATTCTCATGCTCAAATGGTGGCAGGTAAATTAAGACTAAGCATCTCAAGAAAATTTGTAATCTATGCAAGTCAAACACAGATCACACCACTTCCATTACAATTATGAATTATCTTTGCACAGTTAACAGAAAACGAATCTAAGCAGCCCCAAATGAATGGCTAAATCTATAAGAAGAACTACAGTATGCTACATATGCAATTGTGTCTTTAAGGAAATTAAACCACTAAAGTCTATATGAGGAAATTAAACTTTATTGCAAATAATGGCTTGTAATACTCAACCTTCTTCTGTCAAATTGGATCAAACGATGGGTTATGATCAACAACCTAGGAGGTTGGATGGTGATATTCACTTGAATCTTAGAAATGTACTATCCCTAATAAACAACTTGCTCTATTACTGTCCTTAGTTAGGCCTGATCTTCCTCAACAACCTATCAGGTTGGATGGTGATATTCACTTGAACCTTAGGATTTACTATCACTAAAAAATAATTTGTTCTCTCACTATCCTTAGTTAGGCCTGATCTTCGTCAACAACCTATCAGGTTGGATGGTGATATTCAGTTGAACCTTAGGAATGTACTATCACTAATAAACAATTTGTTCTCTCACTGTCCTTAGTTAGGCCCAATCTTTCTCCCATGTATCCTAAACAGCCAACTAGGTTTTCTTGAGGCTGACCTACATGTTCCCACTATGCATATCCAAAATGATACCCCTCCTGCAAGTACCAGGTTTACATCTTTTAACCATCCCACTGCTCCCAATAGCTCTGCTTTTAGTCCTTAAGGAATTGGTACTCCTGACACTGACCACCCTCCCTTACCTCTACCATATTTCCCCCTCCCCCGACACAATAAGCACACAGTCGACAAAACCATTTGACCCTGAGTGAGATATAGAAACCTCTCCTGCTCTTCACAACATAATTAGAATCTACATTGCCCAGATCAAAGCCATCAATACTAGAAGATAGCTTTAAGCAGTCAGGAAAAAGGATTGAGAAACATGACACCCAAATCTCCATCTTGAGTGAATGTACAGTCAAGATAAATTTCTTCAAGGAAAAGCAACATTAACATCAACAGTGTAGGCTTCAAACCATTGAAAATCGTATGTATTTACTATTACCCATCAAGAGATTGGTAGCTGAAGCCAAGAAAGAGAATCAACACCCAACAAAGAGATAAGTAAACCATGAAGTTAATTGTTGCACCACACAGACTCAGGCAACTGATTGCAGAATTCCAGTGTATACACCTATTGAAGGCAATCTACGCCAGCAAAATGATCTCACGCACAACCCATGTAGGAAGGAAATTCCACAGATTTTTGAAAGACCTTCATTGTTCAAGGCACATCTAAGGGATGAGAGCTAATGCTGCAAAAAACTAATTACTTCCATTTTTTTTATCTATTTTAAGCAATGTGATGGTTATACTGATACATGGAAAATTAATGAATATGTATTTCCTTTCTGAATGTATGGCTTGGCAGTCTGTAAACATGAGTTCCTTAGTCATGATGTAAATAGTCTTGCTGTTAGTAGTGCTCATAATAGGTTGAGTACTCTGCTCATAAGGTTCAAGGTCAAAATCTATAGTAGCAATCCAATCACCAGTCCAATCTTTTGCTTTTGAAGTAGACTGATATCTGATGTATTTTCTCTTTTCTACTCAATATAATGCAATTTGAACTTTTTAAATAAAAAAAAGTATCCTAGAATATTTGAATGTCGCTTGTTAAACATTTCTATTGTCTTTGATGGAGTTAGAAACATTCTAGAGGAAATGAGATAAATGTGTGTTTGCGCAAAAGAAATAAAATAGCTTACAACATACATAGCTCCCAAGATGGTCCACTGGATGAAAGCTTACATGTATATTAAGGCACCGTGAATGTCCCCATTTTTAGCCCTCTACACTCCTTTCCAAAGGATTGATAGCTCATTCCCGGGTTTCTATTGTCGGCCAGTCGAGGCGTAATTAGGGCTTCCTACACTCTGATAGTCCCCAAGATCTGTGGGTTTATGGTTGGAGTCTGTGTGTTTGGTTTCGGATTCCTTCGTGGTTTTCAGAGAACTTCGCAGGTATGACATGTACCACGCTGGCAACTTTCCGTGACTTACTATTTTTAAGTGCTATGACGGGCTACAGCCTTGGAGTCGGGATTTTGGATTGCGGATTCTTTCTGGGTTTTCATAAAGCTTCGCAATGGTGTCGCATGCACTTTGATCCGAACAACTTTCCGAATTTACTATTTTTAGTAAATTCTATTTTTAGCAATGGTCCAGTCAGCATCAACTCAGCAAGCTTTCCTCTTCTGGCAGTTCAGTTGGTAATATTGATTTTGGCTTTAAGGTGCTCATTTTGGAGAGATAAGTTATTTTAAATTAATAATGTTTCATTTTCATCTTATGACCCCTTGGTCTAGTGTTACAACTTTAAGTTGTTTTAAAAAGGGGGACTTTAAGGGTGGTCATCTCATGGGGAATTATTTTGATATTTCTAAAGTAAAAAATGCACAAGGAGAAAGGTACGCCAACTTTGTTGAGGAGATAAATTTTAAATAAAAGTCAAAATTAGCTTTGAAAGTGGGATGCCTATGCTTGGAGGGAAATTGAAGTCAAATTCAAATTGGAATTAGGGCGCACTTTCTAGAAGTTTCTGGAGATTCCTTGTTGAGCTTATAAATGGAGACCTCTTCTCTTCATTTCAGTATCTTATGTCTTGAGTAAAGTTATGCTGCCAGAATGGTATTTGGATTGCTTCGAGGAATGAATGCCTCCTAGCCTTGGCTTGACTTCTTGCTTGAAAGACAGCAACTAGTGGAGAGTTAGATTGTAGTTGAGTGAGATTTGTAGTGAGATTTTGCATTGTAGAAGTTGTTTTGCATTTGTAGTTCAGTTTCTTGCATTTTAATCAAAATCTGGAGTTGCTGATTTTGTATTGCAGATTGAAGTTTATACTCATAAGTCTTTGGGCGAATTTATTTTGGTTCTGGGTAGTTTACCCATGCATTTGCTAGCCTTGGGCGCCCCTCTATGCCAAGTTGCAGATTTTTTAGAGGTGTCTTGGATTTTGTCTTATTGGTAGAACATTTCTTGAGGCTGTACCATTATGTTTTGTCTGGCAAGTGTTTAGAAAAAAAAATACTTCAATTTGTCAGTTGTTTCTTTGTCTAGTCTTCATTGTCATCATCCTAGCTTTCATTTGCATCAAGTCTCATGTCATTCTGGCAAGTATTGAGTGAGTTGTGAGCATTTTAGTGGATTCTAGGGTTGTTGGTTATGCATATTAAGTTGCTGTTCTGTCATATCAGCTTGCGTAAAGTCTATCTTTTGAGTTGGGTTTGGGTTGAAAGTCTTTGTGATCATTGAGGAGACATTATACTATATTGCAGCATGGTTAGACTTTCTTATTCTATGTATTTGGTAGGCAAATCTCTAATTATTGTAAGCTGAACAGTAGTACTGTCAGCAATCTTACTTCTTCTCTGTTATTTCATTGTAATACCCGCTGGATAAGTGGAAGAGGCTGGCTTGCCGCCTATTTACTTTGATTTGCATTGTAATATCTTACATCTCCGCCCTATGGTAGCTCCATTCCCACTCCGGATTTGAAAGCACATTCTGGGTGTTGAGTTTACTTTTAGCATAATAGAAGATAGGGATCCTCCTCAATTCATGTTCGCTGCCATCCGCGATTCTTGGTTAGAGTTGAATCGCATCGCTTTGGTTTAAGTGCTAACTTAACCTGGACGTAGGTTGTAATTGCTCATTGTAATTGGAAATTGGAAAAATTTGGCTCGGAATATTTCGCACATCCTAATTTTAACCCATCTAAAACATCTTTCCTTCTGTAATTTTGTCATGATAATTTTTTATATGAAATGCATCTTATTTTTACATAAATGAACAAGAGGATTGAATCAGATGAACAACGTGATTACACAGTAAATCTCTTCATGCTAAGTCATGAAGCAAGGCATCTAAACTTAAGTCCCAACAGGAAAAGAGCTAACATTTTTGCAAAACGATTCAAACTCAGCTTCAGCAAGGAAAAGTCTCAATTTTGCTAAGCTAATCAAATAATTGTAAATCAAAAATTGCCTACTTTGCAATCTCTACCTTACATTTCTGCACTTATTTGTGTCCATTCCCATAGTTGTATTTAAGACTCATTTGCCACTTTTCTAGACCTGGAATGATTTGCAAGCATCCCCAAGCTCTAACAGGCATTCGTAACCTACCCCAAGAATTTCAGACCCTGACTCCACAAAGACACTGTAATGTTCCTTTCGCTTAGCTACAAGATGTCATTCTTTGCCTTTTTAATTCTTAAGCAAGTGTCGAAGACATAACTCATTTATTTAATTGTTTTAAGTGTCACATGGGTTCGCAAAATCACTCTTTTAATGATCTTAAATAATTACTCAAATTATATCATCATAAAGTGACTAAGTAAAAAGGCAAAATGATTTGATGAAATATTTATTCTAAAGTGGACTTTATAAAAGTCACTTTATGTGATGTTGTAAAAAGTGGCCTAAGATATATTTAAAATCAAACAAGTCACTTTATTTTTAAAAATGCGAATTTTATGAAATGGAGTCATTTTTCGGGTGAGGAGGATATATGGAAAAAGGAATACTTGGAACGGACTTTTTTTTTGGATGCATATTATTTTTCACGGGAATGGTCGAGCTTCTCTGGTTTGGGTTTGGAAACCCTTACAGCTCCAATTTCGGGTGTGGAACTATCACCCCTAGTTGGTAATGGTCGATGGTTTTTGAAGAAGGAAAAACTAATCTATACTCAGATTTGCACGTTTTCCAATTGCTGGGTTTTTATTATTTCAGGGAATCAAATCTCAGGCGCACTACACGTCTTTTGGGAGGCGTTTCACTATGGAGAAACCCTAGGCGCGTGCTTAGCCAAGCAAAGAAACGATTTTAAGTTCGTGGAACTGTATGCTTTTGAAAGAATGTTGAAGGACGTGATTTTTTGTGGGAGACGAGTTCGTTTTTGACCTAGGCGCCTTCAATAAACACGTCTAGAAGTTCAGCACTGCCATTTGGGCGATTTCTGGGCACTTTGTGACATGACGTGGTGATTTTTGAGTGATTTTGGGAGATGGTCGCTGTTCAAAATCAGAGGTAAATTCTGCTAGCAGGTTTCCATCAGCTAACTACAGCCAGGCGTTCATAATCAGATGTGCCTTTGCCTAAATATCTCACACAAAGGTCTGCAACCAGTTCTGAGCCACTTTAGCAGCCATTGGAGTCTCTCAGGTTGGGAATCAATACTTGACTTGATATTTTGTAATAGTGAATCTGATATATGTTCACAGCTGTATATGCAATGTCTTGTGAAAAACATTATGAATAGAAACTGCTGTTTGAACTATTGTCAACATTAGAATCTGCTGTAACAGACTTATTGTTAGAGCTGAAACATTCACCTGATTTTCGCACCTTGTTGACAACTATTTCCTGAGTTTACATAGTTACATGTAATAGATTGAAACTGAGTATACTTGTCTACTGAACACCTTGTTGTAACTGGGTGTAGTACCAATCAAAGTGAAACTGCTGTTCATTATTATGATGGAAATTGCAGTCAGAAAATTACATATAATTCTACTGTAACTGCGGGTCAGTCAGGGCTGTGCATCATCAGTGCTTATTTGGGAGACCTATTTTGTTGAGGTTGCCTTTTTAGTGTGTTTTCCACCTAGACCATTGTTGTTGATGATCAAAACATATTTCTGTATTGAGATGTATCAGCAATCTGAATTATTTAACTCTGTCATTACTTAAATGTACAAACTATTGTTGCCAATATCTGCATGCATCGGAACACACTAAATTGTTAAAACGGAGACTATCAAATCAAGGCAATCGCAGAAAATTTATACACACCAGGTCAGGGACTTTGGTATCAAAGCCAGCTTCCTGCTTGCCTGTGTGGTAGTGGGATGTTATGAATCCTGATAACCGAGAGTTTATAACATACAGAAGAGAAAGGAGAAGAGGTGTTGGTCCTTTTGATACCGATTCATCATCTGAAGAAGATATCATGGGTGATAGGCATGACATACCCGAGGGTAGATCTCAACAAATTCTTAATGACCTAGCTAGAGGTCAACAGCAGATAGCTCAGCTCTTAAACCAGCTCTTGGGTGATAGGAATAATGGTAACAATGGGACAAATGGTCATGATAACAATGTAGAGGCCAGCAACACCAATATACTTGCACATAACCATGCTAGGACAGCTAGTAGGGTGACTCCGAGTCCTCTCATGCCTCAATTCTTGGGAGGACAGCCTGCTGGAAATCAAGAGCAGCAAGCACAAGGAGAGGGATTTACAGATTATTTGAGAGAATATCAATCGTTGGGAGATGAATTTCATGCTGCCATGTCATTGGCGGATTTTTGCACTATCAAGTATAGGAATAGACCTAGAAACAACAATAGAGGACAGCAGAACCAGGATCTACAACGCAAGGTTGGAAAACTCACGATCCCTTCCTTTGACGGGTCTAGTAAATGTACAGCCAGAGCGTGGGTACAAAAGTTGGACACTTATTTCCAGCTAAACCCCATGTTGGAGACAGAGGCTATTAAGTATGCTACGCTACACTTGGATGGTGAGGCACATGAGTGGTGGTATCATGGGCTTGTCACTTTAGGGCATGCCAACATCACTTCCTATTTGGAGTTCACACAAAAAATTATGGACAGATTTGATTAGAGGGATCCTGAGCTTCATTTCCGGGAGTTAGCACAGCTTAAGCAGAGTGGATCAGTAGACACATATATCTCAGAGTTTCAACGATTGGCAGTTATGGTGACAGATATTTCAGAGCAGAGGTTGGTTATGCTCTTTATTGAGGGTCTATTCGAACCACTTCGTGGTTGGATTAAGGCTTTCAAATCCGACTCCCTCCAGGATGCGATCACTAGAGCGAGAGACATGGAGTTCTCCACACCGGAGAACAAAATTTCTTCTAAACCCTTCGTTCCTCAAAAGAACAAGGGCAAGAAGACTTTTCAGAAGAAGGGAAACAAGAAAAGTGATCCAGATGAGGAGTATCGCAAGGAATGCAGAATTAAGGGAATTTGTTACCATTGCAAGGAACATTGGGAGCCAGGTCACTGTTGCCTAGGAAAAGGCAAGGCTCATCTTATTGAGGTTATGTCTGAGGATGAGAGCAGTGATGACGAGCCTTCACAGGATATCAACGATAGCAGTTCAGATGAGGAGCAGCCTCAGGGAGAGGGTAAGAGTAGTGTCATTGCTACATTATTAGGCACTCCTAGATTCAACTCTTTTAGAGTTAGAGGAGTTTTACAGGGACATCACATATGTGTGTTGATCGATAGTGGGGCAACCCACAACATTATTGATGCAGCCCTAGTTGAGAAACATATGCTACCCACAGAGGACTTTGAAGGATTTAATGTGATGGTGGCAGACGGCTATAAATTGAGATGCACTCGGAGGGTTCCACAGTTGCCTATTACCTTGGGCAATTACATAGCTACAGATGACTTCTATGTGGTGGATTTGGGTGACACTCATGCTATACTTGGAGTTCAGTGGTTACACTCATTAGGAAAATATTCTCAGAACTTTCAGACCATGGAACTTAAGTTCAGGACAGCAGAGGGGCAGCGAGTGGTGCTTAGAGGCATGACTAATGGATCAGCCAAGGTTGTGTCTGCTAGACGCATGGAGAGCATTTTCCGACATGATGACATAGCTTGGGCAGCAGAGTGTTTGATCACCACCAAAGAGTCTTCAGATTCAGGGCAGCCATATCATGTTGACATTCAGGAGCTATTGGGTAAACATGATAGGGTTTTTGGAGAGATACCTCCAGGGAGACCACCTGATCGTGGTTTTGAGCATACCATTGAGCTAGAGGAGGGGGCCAAACCAGTGATCACTACCCCCTATCGTCATCCTAAGAAATTCAAGGATGAGATCGAGAAAGCAATCAAAGAATTGCTTGAGATGGGACACATTAGACCGAGCTCCAGTCCATTCGCTTCTTCTGTGGTCTTGGTGAAGAAGAAGGATGGAACCATGAGGATGTGCATTGATTACCGAGCTCTTAATAAGAAAACCATCAAGAACAGGTACCCTATACCCAGGATAGATGAGCTATTGGATGAACTTCATGGGGCAGTATATTTTTCGAAGATTGATCTTTGTTCAGGGTATCATCAGATAAGGGTCAGAGAGCAGAACATACACAAAACAACATTTCGTTGTCATTATGGGCACTATGAGTTCTTGGTCATGCCATTTGGTTTGACAAACGCACCTGCCACATTTCAGTCCTGCATGAATCATATATTCAATAAGCAGTTGCGTAAATTCTTATTGGTGTTCTTCGATGACTTGCTCATCTACAGTCAGACTTGGGAAGAGCATTTGAAACATCTTGATGAGGTCTTGAGTATTATGGAGGAGCAGTCACTCTACGCTAAGGCTTCGAAATGTGAGTTTGGCCTTAGAGAGATATTATATTTGGGGCATGTGATCAGTGCAGATGGAGTATAGGTTCATCAGGAGAAGATACAGGCAATACTTGACTGGCCACCACCTAGGATACTCACAAAGTTGTGAGGATTCTTTGGATTGTGTAGTTACTATCGGCGTTTTGTGAGGGGATTTTCACAGCTGGGAGCACCTTTGACAAATTTGACAAAGAAAGGTGCATTTAGCTGGTCAGAGGAGGCACAACGAGCTTTTGATAAGCTCACGCAGGTGATGAGTAGTTGCCCAGTATTGGCGCTTCCGGATTTCACACAGCCGTTTGTTTTGGAGTGTGATGCTTCAGGTGAGGGCATAGGAGCAGTGTTGATGCAAAACAGACACCCCATAGCTTTTGAGAGCTGTAAGTTGAGGGGACCAGAGAGACTATACTCCATCTATGATAAGGAGATGCTTGCCATTATGCATGCCTTGGCGAAATTCAGACAGTATTTAGTTGGAGGGAAGTTTGTGGTGAGGACCGATCACAACAGTCTCAGATACTTCTTGGAGCAGAGGGATTTGAATGAGAGGCAGCAGAAGTGGGTTAGCAGGATACATGCATATGACTTTGATATAGAGTATGTGAAGGGAAAAAAGAATGTTGTGGCAGACGCCCTCTCTAGGAGACCTTCAGCTTGCTCACTTTCAGAGATTTCCTCAGATTGGAAATCCCTCTTGTTGGTAGAGTACTCCAAGAATAAGTTTGCTTGTGAGTTGTTGGACAGGTTGATTCAGGATGACAGATACAGAGTAGTGGATGATGTGATCTACTACAAGGATAGGATCTACTTGGTGCCAGAATCTAGATTGAAGGAGAGGATATTGCAGGCTTCTCATGACACTCCCTTAGCAGGCCACCAGGGCTATTTCAAAACCTATAGACAGGTCAGGGAGAGGTTCTCTTGGAAGGGCCTCAAGGATGATGTATTGAGACATGTTAGGGAGTGTGTGACTTGTCAGCAGAACAAGTTAGAGCATACTCATCCAGCTGGATTGCTACAGCCGTTGCCTATCCCAGAGCAGAAATGGGAGAGCATTTCTATGGACTTCATCATAGGTATACCTAAGGTGCATGGGAGAGATAGTATCTTTGTGGTGGTGGATCGGTTGACGAAGTACGCTCACTTCTTTGCTATTCCGATTGAGTACAAGGCACCACAGGTGGCTGACTTATTTTTCAGGGAGATCTTTAGATTACATGGGCTACCCCAGAACATAGTTAGTGACAGGGATAGTAGATTCATGAGTGCATTCTGGTAGGAGTTGTTTAGGTTGGCAGGTACTGAGTTGACTCCGAGCACGAGTTATCACCCTCAGACAGATGGTCAGACAGAGATTGTGAACAAATGGATTGAGGGGTACTTGCGCAACTACATTGCAGGGCAGCAGCGGGCATGGATTAAGTGGTTGCACTTGGGGGAGTATTGTTATAATACCACCTATCATATGTCCATTGGGATGAGTCCCTTCAGGGCCTTGTACGGTTATGATGCACCTTCATTCATGGAGATGGCTTTTGGTGAGAGCAGGGCTCCCAAAGCCAAGGATTGGGTTCAGGAAAGTCAGGATATTTTGAGGGCACTCAAGGATAACCTACAGGTGGCACAAAATCAGCAAAAGACATATGTTGACAAACACAGGATCGAGCGCAGTTTCGAGGTTGGGGATTTGGTATACCTTCGTTTGCAGCCCTATAGACAGTCTTCTCTCAAGAAGAGTGGAGCCGAGAAGCTCAAGCCCAGATTCTACGAACCATATAGGATTATCAGGAGGGTTGGAGAAGTAGCATATGAGTTGGAGTTGCCAGCAAGTAGCAAGATTCACAATGTATTTCATGTTTCGTGTCTTAAGAAGGCACTAGGACAACAGGTTACTTCTTCTTCAGAGCTTCCACCATTGGATGACAAGGGACATTTGGTCCTAGTCCCTGAGGAGATTGTAGACACTCGAGAGAGGAGGTTGAGGAACAGAGTGGTGAAAGAGTATTTGGTGAGATGGAGAGATTTGTCAGCCGAGGATGCCACATGGGAGAGTGAGCAGATACTTCAGCACCCGAGTTTACAATTTCTTGGGGACAAGCAATTTCGGGAAGGGAGGACTGTAATGTCCCCTTCTCGCTAGCTAAGCAGGACGTCGTCTTTCCTTTTTAATTCCCAAGGGCAAGTGTCGAAGACAAGGGGAATCATTTATTTAATTGTTTAAGTGTCACATGGGTTCAAAATCACTCTTTTAATGTGATCTTAAATAATTAATTAAATTATATCCTCATAAAGTGACTAAGTAAAGAGGGGCAAAAATGATTTGATGAAATATTTATTCTAAAGTGGACTTTATAAAAGTCACTTTATGTGATGTTGTAAAAAGTGGCCTAAGATATATTTAAAATCAAACAAGTCACTTTATTTTTAAAAATGCGAATTTTATGAAATGGAGTCATTTTTTCGGGTGAGGAGGATATATGGAAAAAGGAATACTTGGAACGGACTTTTGGATGCATATTATTTTTCACGGGAATGGTCGAGCTTCTCTGGTTCGGGTTTGGAAACCCTTACAGCTCCAATTTCGGGTGTGGAACTATAACCCCTAGTTGGTAATAGTCGATGGTTTTTGAAGAAGGAAAAACTAATCTATACTCAGATTTGCACGTTTTCCAGTTGGGTTTTTATTATTTCAGGGAATCGAATCTCAGGCACACTACACGTCTTTTGGGAGGTGTTTCACTATGGAGAAACCCTAGGCGCGTGCTTAGCCAAGCAAAGAAGCCATTTTAAGTTCGTGGAACTGTATGCTTTTGAAAGAATGTTGAAGGACGTGATTTTTTGTGGGAGACGAGTTCGTTTTTGACCTAGGCGCCTTCAATAAACACATCTAGAGGTTCAGACACTGCCTTTTGGGTGATTTCTGGGCACTTTGTGACATGACATGGTGATTTTTGAGTGATTTTGGGAGATGGTCGCTGTTCAAAATCAGAGGTAAATTCTGCTAGCAGGTTTCCATCAGCTTACTACAGCCAGGCGTTCATAATCAGATGTGCCTTTGCCTAAATATCTCACACAAAGGTCTGCAACCAGTTCTGAGCCACTTTAGCAGCCATTGGAGTCTCTCAGGTTGGGAATCAATACTTGACTTGATATTTTGTAATAGTGAATCTGATATATGTTCACAGCTGTATATGCAATGTCTTGTGAAAAACATTATGAATAGAAACTGCTGTTTGAACTATTGTCAACATTAGAATCTGCTGTAACAGACTTATTGTTAGAGCTGAAACATTCACCTGATTTTCGCACCTTGTTGACAACTATTTCCTGAGTTTACATAGTTACATGTAATAGATTGAAACTGAGTATACTTGTTTACTGAACACCTTGTTGTAACTGGGTGTAGTACCAATCAAAGTGAAACTGCTGTTCATTATTATGATGTAAATTGCAGTCAGAAAATTACATATAATTCTACTGTAACTGCGGGTCAGTCAGGGCTGTGCATCATCAGTGCTTATTTGGGAGACCTATTTTGTTGAGGTTGCCTTTTTAGTGTGTTTTCCACCTAGACCATTGTTGTTGATGATCAAAACATATTTCTGTATTGAGATGTATCAGCAATCTGAATTATTTAACTCTGTCATTACTTAAATGTACAAACTATTGTTGCCAATATCTGCATGCATCGGAACACACTAAATTGTTAAAACGGAGACTATCAAATCAAGGCAATCGCAGAAAATTTATACACACCAGGTCAGGGACTTCACAACCTGACACTTGGACACTAGCATACAACTCAAAATTTCAAACTTTTGAACTAACACATGCCTAAAACCCTAAACTTAAGGTTGCCCTAATATGTTTTCTAATGGATAATTTGCTATGGGAATGAAATAAAAGCTATCTTTGCTCTCATTCTACATTCTTATAAGTTTTCTCTATGACCATAGTATTGTTGCAAGGTTATCAAAGCTTCATTATTGAAGATTTGTTGCAGAGATCATCATTGCCTCAATCCCATACCTATACCATTGCTCATTTCCTCTAGATCATCCATTTCCTTAGCCAAATCTTTCCCATCACTCCTCTCTCAATATTTTCCTCGTTATCTCCATATTATTGTCCTAAATTCTACTTTCGTGGCTATCCCAAATCCATAATCTATGATATTCCAATCCTCTATTCTCCCCTCTCATCAATTAAGCCTCTAAATCCCTGCTTTACCATGTTCAAACCATTCCAGTCACTCTCATCACCTCCTTGTTTCCTCCATTCAATCTGCACACAACACCTTAGATTTAGTATTTTTCCTTTGGGTTAGATCTCCCCCAAATATTCACACCACTTTCATCACACATAGGATCACACACTCAAAATTTTATAAGGCTACTGTTGAGGCTGAAAATGCCATCCCAGAGGGCTGACTGAGACAACTTCCCAGATAGCTAAACCTAGTTTTATCTTCCCATTCAGCTTCAAACATCACTAACTGAATAACCAAAGCATTTTGGAAGATCCTACGGGGAGAGCAAGGCTTAGGGGTTGAAGACAAGCAATCTCAGAAACTTTCAGGGTCACAGGATCAAAAGATACTAGCCCTCCAGTGCAGAAGTGTAAGGGAGGAGTGCCCCTCACAAATGCTAGTGTCTCTATTCATAGAAGAGAGCTGAAAATTTTGAGGTTCATCCTTCTAATCTTCCTTAAGCCATTTCTTTAGTCATATGCAAACCACACTCACTTCCAAGGCCTCATATTCTTACCTTTCTCCTTTACATGTTCCTGTCCCAACTCTTCTTAGTTTGGCTTAAATTGAAAAATCTAAATATAGTTATGGTTTTTGTTACACTATCAGAATATACTTCAGATTGTTGTTGAGTTAACCTGATCCATTGAAAGACAGGACCTAGTTGATAGTTTACATTCGCATTATACACTATTAACTTCGAGTTCTAAATTTTGTTCTTTCATTAATTATCCTCCTAAAATGCTGCTCTACAAATTGTATTCCACAGAAAGCTAATGGCAGACAATTAAACTATGTTTTAACATCATAGGCTCATCTTGAAAAAGACAATACCTCCATATTACTCCATTCAAGGAAAGCTAACAAAGTTTTGAAACCTAAAAGGAATAAGTGAGATTTCTACCAAAAATGATATTTGTAAATTTTGTCATATAATTATGCCAGATGCTAATACTATGGTTGTTCAAGCAATATTATTATAAAAGGACGTGGCCTTTAGTTGTTAAAGTGATAGCCACCAAAAGCAAAAATGGCAACATGGAACAACAAATTGAAAAATAAATGAGTGAATCAAGTTCATTACCATCCATGCATTAAGAAAATACAATATCATACAAGGAATGCATCATACAAACCAACAGGAATTTAATTAGCATTTTATGAGCTTATCATATGTTGTATTATAATTAGTTTTGGTACTTTCTGTTAGCATGTTAAGCTCGAACTATAGTGAGTTGATGACAGACACATAAGAGTTACTTTCAAATTCTAACAAAGAAGAATTTGTGCAGGTTTTTTCCCATTTATATAGGTTCAGAATTTTATTCAAATTCTCAGTAATTATGACCAAAGTTTGTTGTCTTTAGATTTTGCCAAACAAGTCTACTAAGACTTCTCATCTTGCACTCTTTAGATTTTTCCAAACAAGTCTACTAAGACTTCTCATCTTGCACTCTTTAGATTTTTCCAAACAAGTCTACTAAGACTTCTCATCTTGCACTCCCTCTCAGAATCTCCGAACATGTCGTAATAAACCTGTACAATGTAGTGAGGCCAATGGACTCAAATGTTGCATGGAAGCAACATGGCCATTGAAAATGGTGAAAAGATAAATAATTATTGTCATTAATTTCTTAAGTCATGCATTATCATATCTGTTGTTATGACCCTTACCCTATAGTGTGTACTGGGTTATGAGTAGTCGGCTTGTGGCTACCTTAATTCTTAAATAAGTTACATAATCATTATTATAATCATTTATAGGTATTTAGGTCGTCCTAAGAATTATACTTGAGTATCTAAGTCGGCCTAGGTAGTATTTAAGGAATAAGTATGGTATATATAGGAGGTACAGGTTAGTTATTATCAACAT
Source organism: Sequoia sempervirens (assembly GCA_007258455.2). Taxonomy (NCBI): domain Eukaryota; kingdom Viridiplantae; phylum Streptophyta; class Pinopsida; order Cupressales; family Cupressaceae; genus Sequoia; species Sequoia sempervirens. The sequence goes on along the minus strand of VDFB02081055.1, from coordinate 21,333 downwards.
GTTGAGTATTGTGTTCTTGGTGAAAAATATTGGAGGCATCCCCCTCAAAGTGGATTAGGAGGTTGCCCCCTTGAAGTGGAATATCATTATCAAGTATTTGCAGCATATATATTATTATATTCTTCTATTGTGCAAGTTGTTTCATAATGTATGTGTTTAGTAAAAGGAGCTTCAAAAGAAAATTGTGTAAGAATATTTTTGGAATCAACATTTTGATGCACACTTTGTGACCTATCATCACAATACCATTATCAAAGAAATTCACAAGTATTTAAGAAGTCCAAGAGCTTCACTTTGGATCACACAAATATATTAACATTGTGCCATGTAATAATTATCATCTTTTCAAATACCTCCTCACTAGATAATCTCTAAAGATACAAAGGGAAAACTACATCTCAATCAAATCAAGTTTACAAATGAAACATACTAAGTCATGTCACTCTTTCCTTGGGGAATACAAAGGCATATTAAATATGTGCCAAATGCAGAAACACTGTAAATCAACAAAAACCCTTTATCACTACATGGTTAGCAAAGCCTTCTTTATACCAAGAAAACAAGTTAGAGACAATAATAACAACAAAGTTGCCAAATTATTAGTTGTTCAATATGAAATCTAGAAATTCATCTAATTGGACTCAATCATCACACTACCTAAGACAAAAACATTCATGGCATCTTTTAGGTAGTTGACCAATTCCCAATACACTTTTCCAATCCTTGCCATAAAATAAATAAATTTTTCTTTATAATTGAATCCTTGATACAAATGCATTGCATCTAAGGAATGCTTGGAATTTTTCATTTATGAGAGCTAACTAGCACCAAGAGTAGGAAGAGCATTTTAAAATTTGACAATAAAGCATTTAAGTAAGAACTGTAAGCATCAAATACCAAATGAAAGGGAAGTAGAGAATTATTGGTTTTTAATGAAAAGAAAGGAGTTTATAGAAACTTCACCATGTTTAGCCACAAGGATATTGTGAGTCAATCAGTATATGGACATAAGCCCCTAATATATATCACCTAGTTGAATATTGTACATAAGTGTCATGTCCCCCTTTCAAAACTAAAAAGAAGTAATATTATGTTAAGTTGGGCCAGGCAATTTTATATTTATGGGGCAGCTTACTAATATTATTTCAGTCATGCAATCATCAAATTGTTCAGATCTCATGTGTATCATGTTGTGAGTGGACATTGGTCAATTTGAAATTCTGAAAATAGCTTTCCAGTACAGCATATCACCATTGTACTTGTTTCAACAGTTGCAATCGATTGAAATATCAGATCTGTGGTTTCTATGTTAGTGTTTTCATGCTTTGGAATGCTGTTGACAGCCATATATTATTCAGTTCCACTCTCAGTTTGGCTTGAATCTCAGAATATAAGGATTGAAGTTAATTTTTTTCCAGTCACTTGTTTCATATACAGTTTGCTGTTTTAAATTTTGTTTTGGTCCTAAAAATCGGAAAAAGATTAAATAATCAGAAAATTCAAAAAATCTAGATTGGGGTCATTACAATAAGACCCAGCTTTTCACTACTTGGTGGCAAACAACAGTAAAATAATAGTTGGCTTTAAAAGTTAAGGCTTAAATTCATATGCATTTAACAATGAAGCCAAGATTGACAATAAGGCATTAAAGTTAAAACTGTAAGCATCAGATACCAAATGAAAGGAAAGTGGAGAATTATTGGTTTTGAATGAAAAGGAAGCAGTTTAAAGCAACTTCACCATGTTTAGCCACAAAGATATCACAACTCAATCATTATATGGACATAAGCCCCTGATATATATCGCCTAATCAAACTTGTACATAAGTGATAAGACCCATATTTTCACTACTTGGTGATAAACAACAGTTAAATAATAGTTGGCTTTAAAAGTTAAGCCTTGAATATCATGGTTCCAAAAGATATTGATTCATTGTCAATCGGGGCTCAGGTCTAGGTGCCTTCTTTATGGGAATGGATTTTGCTGGTACTCCTACCATTCAACTCGTGTCAATCTTCCAATTTTTTCAATTAAATATATGATGCATTTTCTTCAAAAAGAAAATAATGGTTAATTCAATGTCTACACACAATTAAAAGAACCACAAAGAAAAAATATTCGCAAAAGCTTCCTACTTGACAGTTTGTTCAACTTATGACTTCAGTTACATCAACAATCTTCAACAGAGGCACTCACATAAATAATTTATTACTAAATTTGCCATGGGATTAAAAATATAAGACAAACATCATTGCAAAAAGTGTAAATGCATTTCATATATCACAAGATTAAAAAGGCAATATGGCGAATTGTCCATTTCAACCATTGAGTTGTGACCATCAAACAAGAACAGCTTCAGTTCTGACCTGTCCATTGAAGAGCAAAGGAGAACTTAGCAACAATGTGGTACTTGAGTTTCTCATCACATGGAAAAGTCTTCCCAAAGGTAATATTGTATGAAACTGGAGCTATTCTTGTAGAAACATCCTAGACAATTTGGCTACTATTTGGAGTTGTGTTTTCTTATTAATTTATTATGAGAGTTCATTCTGAAACAAGCGCTAAACCATGGTTCACAATATTCATTGAATTATAGATAGATGATGTGTTGCATGGTTACAAATGACCGATTGATGTCAAGATGGATTTCACTTATATCAATATGTATGAAAGATACGTACACTTTTTTAAGGATACAGATACTCTCATACCCTGTAGGATAATACTTTTGGGTTTGACAGAGGCATCCATTTTATCTGAAATCAATTTAAGAGGCAGAACTTCTTGGAAGGGATTGTAAACATGCATGGAGTTGAGTAATGTTATTACCTGAATAAAAGAGAAACGGAATGAGTACTCACAAGAAAAATGGAGATGACCTTCACTATAATGTCATTTCCACAATGTCAATTTTTAAAATAAGGCCAAAGAAGAAATTTCATGGTTGTATACATCAATGAAAATCTCAGAGCGCACAAATTACCTATGAAATGATTGATTTACAATTTTACATCAATAAGATCATAGTTAATGACATAGCATGTCTGGATTCCACTGGGACAATAATGATTTGAAACCACCATGCTTTTCATAAATCACTAATTACTACTAAGGGTACATGAGATAGTCATAATTCAATTGGAATCAAAGAGTCAAGGAAAGGAGAAGAAATCAGGGAAACTGACCTCAACTCTGGAATGCACATGAGATTGATGAGTACCATTCAACAACTTTGCCTCCTTGTCATATACATTTGCTAGGATAGACACATATCTCCTTAAGAGATTATGCCTAAAAAGGAATATAACTGATACATGCTTTTGTTTAAAATAGGCCAAGGCTTCTTTATTATATTCCATAACACCCTGCAGCAACAAACAAGTAGAACTTTATACTCTCTCTCTCTTTCTTTGTCTATGCAAACAACATATATATTATATTCCATAACACCCTACAGCAATAAACAAGCAGAATTTTATACTCTCTCTCTTTCTCTGTCTATGCAAACAATATGTATATATAACCAACATTGAAAATAGCAAGCTAAAAAGTAAAAACAAACTAAACTATTAAGTTGAAGTGTGCATTTTTTTGTTCAAAACAAACCATTAAGTTTAGGGAGAGAAAGATGAATCTTTCTATTTTCAGAAGCCTAAGATTCTAAAGAGATTACTCCTCCTTTTTTCCTGTTCTATGCTAGAGACTATAAAGAGGCAATTTTACCCCTGTGGCTACAAAAGGAGCTATTGACACATTGAGTCCATCTTCACCAGAAAACTGGACATAAGTCCAACAATTCGTTGACAATTCAATTGTCATTCTACCAAGTTGGAGGTGTACATTGTAGGTGAGGCGTTTTTTCATTTGAAAATTTGGCTCAGGAATGTTTCTTAATCTGACCAAGTAGAGAGAGAAAGAAAGAAGAAAGAAAGAAATTATATTAATGTCCATAAATGTCCAAAAGTAGGTCAATGGGACTCAAGAGTACACTGGTTTACAATAGAAAGTTCTAGGACTTGAAAGAATCCTAGAGAGGCCCACAAAGGGAAAGAACCAAAAACCAAAAACAAAGGATATAAAATACAATACGTGTGGACCACCAACACAAGTGGTCAAGAAACTAATACAAATAGCCAAGATGGGAGAACAAGAACCCCGAATATAAGCTAAGGAGGACTAGAGAGATAGGAAAGTCTCATCAAGTATCACAGTCCAGGCCTGAAATGGAGGAGTCATTGGTGTCATTGTCAATCAATATGAAAGGCCAATACAAGATCTAATAGTGTTCATTAGGTAGTGCCTAAGGCTAGGAGATCTGAGTTAGGTGATTCTAAGAGGAAGCAAGGTAGTCCCTCTAGAACCACACCTAACATCTGATGCCAAAATAACTCTGGCAATAGTGAAGAAACTCATAATATGCATATGTCTTGTGGTTGGGGTGTAATGCCCCACCCACGAAAGGCCAGAAATCACAGCCTTGATAAGATAGCAGGCAGTAAGTAACGAAGACTAACTATCATGCCCCATCATGAGAAAGAAACAAAATTAAGGAAAAGGCATATAAGACAAAAAAAAAAAAAAGACAAAATAAGAATAAATACAAAAGATACAGCAAACGACCAAACAGCGATTAATGTGTGGAGGGGAGTAAGCGATTAGCAACAAGCAGCGATTAATATGTATAAGTCAGCACCCAGACTAGGAAATAAAAGACTTTATAATGTGCCAATCTTACATTAACAAAGGCAGCGATCAAGTTATGATTTAACAAACGCAATAATAAAAGAAGATAAAAGGCAGCGCTCTACTAAATGAAAAGGTGCCTAAATAAAATGGGACACCTCTCTACATATGGTCGCCTCTCTTGGAGATTTAAACAAGGTATAAAAGAAACATAAAGTGGGATAGAAAGGAAGACATCATGGAATGGAAAATAAATGAGAAATCTGGAATATATTTCTCAGTACTGGAACAGATGGAAGCAATATCTTCTGAATATTAAAAACAGATCGAACAGGAAGGCAATTGGAGCAGATCAATCACAATTATCTGCACTCAGCAGACAAGGGCAGAAGTCAGCATCTGTTAATATATTTCCATCTTAGAATATAGCAGTCTTATATTTTAGCAAGTATTGTGGTATGCACTATTATGATTATTGTGAATGATGATATGTTTATTAATGTATAATCTCTTAAGAATCTGGATATGTTTATTGATGTAATTGTTGGTCAAACTAGATTCCTATTAGTCATTAAATTGCTCATTCCCAATAAGCAACCATGTGGAGGAGTGGGTAAATACAACAAGGGGGAGCAGATACTAGATTTCCTTCTAAGTACGCCACCCCATGTTGGATGCCCATGTGTCTGCCACTTGTGGGCCAAGGGGGTGAATGTCCGCCCTTGGGCTTAGATAGGAGGATCTACAGGCACCCCATTGTAGCTTTCCCCTCCAATCTCTACATGGGTTGGTTGTTGAGATGGATTCAAGGAGTCTCAATCATAAGGATGGATAAGGCAGCATGGATAGGGAAGGCATATACAAGTTTATCCACTAAGCGCACCTCCCCAAATTGGATGCCCGCGTGTCTGCCACTTGGGGCCAAGAGGGATGGTATATCCGCTCTTGGGCTTAGCATGAGGATAGCTTTGGGTGCCCTTCATGTTTCTCATCCAAGTCCTATTATGGCTAATCTTCCATCATGCACTATAGATATTGTGTAGTTTATATAGATTTGAAATAGTCATGTATTTTACATGGTTTAAATTTAAATAGATAAGACATTTATTACATATATTTTGATCATATGAATTATATTTCCAATATTATCTAACATGATTGTCAGACCTAAACCAAGATTCATCTTGCTTAAAGCATTTAATTGGCAAGTTATAACCCTAACTACATTAAACTTGTGATTCTAGGGTAAGATTTAGAGCAATCCCAGGAAAGGGACATTACAATTGGTATCAGAGCCTTAATCTACCAACCTACGGGACAAATCGACTTTAACCACCATTCAATTAGGATTAACTATTGAGCCCTCTTCTTAAGTAGGCCAATAGTGCATTTCTATATGTGTGTGCCTTTCACATGTATACTTTGTGTATTATGTGTATTTATGTGTATACTTCATATTTTATGCGTATTTATGTGTATGCTTCATGTCTTACGTGTATTTATGTGTATACTTCATGTATTGCATGTATTTATGTGTATGCTTCATGTATCACATATATCCATGTGTTTGCTTCATGCTTGATGTGTCTTCAACAAGTTTACTCCATTAGTGTTTAAGATTACTTTATGCTTAAAAATTATGAAAATGCCAAATCTATAAAAGCTTTATCTGTCAAATGCTTCTTAGGTTGAGAAGCACTAACAAACTAACTTATTTAAAATTAAATTTGATTAGTCCCCAAATGCAATAATGAAGAGTTGTAAATATTGAAGCGAAAAGGTGCAACTCCCTCAAACTTGAGATATAAAAGGGAGAGCATTTCATTTGAGAAAGACATCCATAACATCATTGAAGAATTCAACTGAGAATAGAACCTTAAGTGATTTTGCAAGTGAATTAAATTAGGTTCTCAAGAATAGTGATGGTGTGAAAGGATGTGACTCCTAATGAGAAGGGTTGTGAGCTTTAAATATGAAAGTTGTGACTCTTCAAATGAGAGGTTGTGACTCTTCAAATGTGAAAAGTTGTGACCCTTCAAATGTGAAAGACTATGACCCCCTCAACAATGAGATATAAAAGGGGAATCACTTCCTGTGAAAAAATCATCAATAGGATAGAAACCTATAAATTAACTTGGAAGTAAAGTATTATTCTCAAAGGCAGCCATGAACGGTGGTGATTCATTAACTAGGAAGGGTGGCGACTCCCCCAAATGGATATAAGGATAAATCAATTCATTGACATTTAATAAGCAATCATCACTCACCTATCCTTCAAGAAATCAAGCAATCAAAATATCCAAAAAGATTCCCAAGGAGGGAACAATCATAACAACTCAACATAGTTAAGGATAAAATCTAATGATATAACTTAACTTTCAATTCTCAAATAGAAATTCACATTGCCATCACTAGTTGTCACGAAAACTTAAGCATACCTAAAGATACAAAGATGGATTAAGATTATCTTACTTTCAAACTTCGAGATAACTATACTAAGATATCATCTTGACCTAGGGTGGTCAATCTCTTAAAAGCCAAAGGCCCAAAAATTAACATTAATATTCCAAAACAATCCACAATGATTTACCCATAACACCCCATTTGAAACCATAAAGTGAATTATTATGAGCATTAAAAACCTAAATTCAACCAAACTTTGATATGCCAAAACAACATTTTGAGAGAATGTAATAAAGACAACTCAATTCTTTAGGAACCTACAAGTAACAAATTTTGACTCTTAGAGAGACCTAGGAGAAATTCTGGAAAGAATCATGGACACTATAGATTGAAGTTTGTGTTTTGAGAATTATCAAAGGATATACTCATCAAGCTTCATTAAGGTAGGAATACATTTGTTCTATTCATTTTGGACAAGATCATAATGCTTAATCAAATCCATAACACGTATGATCTATCCCACACTCATAGAAACAATGGCAATACATGGATAAACCTTGTAACCTACAAAATTGATCTAGTAAACTTATCTTATGAACCAAATTCACTTCTATATTAGATCATTTCTTCCAGGAGTCTTCTCCTAAGTTCTTTTCTTGATCAAAGTAACTCCACATTCATAAAGATCAAGGACACTAGTATTAGGCATGTAGGTACCTTAGATAAATTTGATACAAATCAAGTTACAACTAAATTGTTGCATAAGCCTATGCTAAGTTATATTATGGGCCCATAACCCACAAATCCCAAGATCATTCTCACCTAACAAACCTTGGGATAAATTGATATTGTTTAAATAAATTAGGTACTTTCCCAAGATATGAAAATAAATTTAGTACCAAACATGGAGACATGTCAAAGAGGAGTGATAACCTCCAATTGAATTAGAGGATGGAACAAGAATTGGATATTAGGGTAAACCTATAAATTTAAGTCCTATTGCTTGCTAGGAATGCTAAACGATTATACATCTTTCATTTTATTGACTTGATCAATCCCATAAATTTGTACTTGAGTATTTATTACCTATGGGTATGACAAATGTTGACTAGGTTAAGTGTTACAAAAACCCTATAAGCTCCTCATTAGAAACAAACTTGCCTCAAACTTTGTCTGAATGTTTACACAAAATGAAACATACTTTATCTAAGGGAAGTTGTCATTCAAACATCTAGGTCCTTTACACAAATGCAAAAGTTATTTTGCACAAAGGAGTGGGATCTTGATATTCCCATCATGATTTTAGATTTCAACAAGGGGTAATGAAGAGTTTGTATCATTGCCTAGGATCCTTGGGGTGATGAAATGAGAGAAAGCTTGTCTTAAGTAACAAGTCTTGCCAATTTCCAACTCTTGACTTTGTTGTTGAGAATTATTGGGAAATAGTAAGAAGACTATTGGACAATAAATTGTCCTCATACATTAGAGGATGGCACTAACCTTATTGGTAGTCAAGTTGAGGCAAGTATACTAGGAACTACTCCTCAAAGACATCATTGTAGTGTAGAGTCAAACATAACCAAGATAATTGCCAACTAGGAAGGAACCGAAATCTTCGATCATCCCAATTTGAAATTGCTTCAAGACAAGCAATCTCCAGAAGGGCAGACTGCCATGCCCCACCCACAAAAGGCCAGAAATCACAGCCTTTATAAGATCGCAGGAAGTAAAGAAGACTAACTATCATGCCCCATCATCAAAAACAAACAAAATCAAAGAAAAGGCATATAAGACAAAACACATAAGACAAAATAAGAATAAATACAAAAGATGCAGCAAACGACCAAACAGCGATTAATGTGTGGGGGGGAGTAAGCGATTAGCAACAAGCAGCATTAATATGTATAAGGCAGCGCCTAGATAATAGAAAATAAAAGACTTTCTAATGCGCCGACCTTACATTAACAAAGGCAGCGATCAAGTTATGATTTAACAAAGGCAATAATAAAAGAAGATAAAAGGCAGCGCTCCACTAAATGAAAAGGTGCCTAAATAAAATGGGACACCTCTCTACATATGGCCGCCTCTCTTGGAGATTTAAACAAGGTATAAAAGGACTATAAAGTGGGATAGAGAGGAAGACATCATGGAATGGAAAATAAATGAGAAATCTGGAATATATTTCTGCGTATTGGAACAGATGGAAGCAATATCTTCTGAATATTAAAAACAGATCGAACAGGAAGGCAATTGGAGCAGATCAATCATAATTATCTGCACTCAGCAGACAAGGACAGAAGTCAGCATTTGTTAATATATTTAAATCTTAAAACATAGCAGTCTTATATTTTAGCAAGTATTGTGGTATGCACTATTATGTTTATTGTGAATGATGATATGTTTATTAATGTATAATCTCTTATGAATCTGGATATGTTTATTGATGTAATTGTCGGTCAAACTAGATTCCTATTAGTCATTAAATTGCTCGTTCCCAATAAGCAACCATGTGGAGGAGTGGGTAAATACAAGAAGGGGGAGCGAATACTAGATTTCCTTCTAAGTACGCCACCCCATGTTGGATGCCCGCATGTCTACCACTTGTGGGCCAAGGGGGTAAATGTCTGCCCTTGGGCTTATTAGATAGGAGGATCTACGGGCACCCCATTGTAGCTTTCCCCTCCAATCTCTACATGGGTTGGTTGTTGAGATGGATTCAAGGAGTCTCAATCATAAGAAGGATGGATAAGGCAGCATGGATAGGGAAGGCAGATACAAGTTTATCCACTAAGCACATCACCCCAGGCTGGATGCCCACGTGTCTGCCACTTGGGGCCAAGAGGGATGGTATATCCACTCTTGGGCTTAGCATGAGGATAGCTTCAAGCGCCCTATCATGTTACTCATCCAAGTTCTATTATGGCTAATCTTCCATCATGCACTATAGATATTGTGTAGTTTATATAAATTTGAAATAGTCGTGTATTTTATATGGTTTAAATAGATAAGACATTTATTATATATGTTTTGATCATATGAATTATATTTCCAATATTATCTAACATAATTGCAAGACCTAAACCAAGATTCATCTTACTTAAAGCATTTAATTGGTAAGTTATAACCCTAACTACATTAAACTTGTGATTCTAGGGCAAGATTTAGGGCAATCTCAAGAAGGGGAGATTACATGGGAGGTGGCCAAAGATGAGTAGAACTATGTTGCCAAGAAGAAGCCAAACCAAACCATCAGAAAGCAGTAGAACCATGTTGTCGAGAGGGAATGTGCTAAGGCATAAGTTGTGAGAAACATTGTCTCACAAGTCTATCCGCATCTGTGCATGGAGATAGTGGTATCCAAGGGCAATTTAGAGTCCTCAATCTCTTGGATGGACTAGAAGAATGAAGTGATCAACCTTTTGGCTGTAGCATCACTAGAAACCCCATATAAGGATATAGAGGATCAGGCATTGCTGGTCCGAATATCTAAAGAAAGTAGAGAGAATGTTGCCTAAGTCTCTATATGAACTGCTCCTCACTCTCCCCCTCCTAGAAGGAGCAAAGACGGAAAATTCAATCCTAGCAAAGAATATGATGATTTGTCTCAACTCATAGCTGGTGGGAACATAGCCTCATTTGGCCAGGGGGAAACCTCAAGCTATGTGATCAATGACACTAGAGATAGTGAGGAAGATAAAAGATACCATCCTCCACCTATAAGAAATGCTCTAGGTAAAAAGCAAGCTTCAAGCTAAGTAGCATTACCAGGGGAGGTCCAAGTGACTTGGATGTACTATCTGTAAATGTCATATGAATCTTTTCTATTTTCAACAGCCTAAGATGCTTCTAGAGAGATCAGTTCTTGCTATACCTAGAGACTATAAAGAGGCAATTTTACCCCCATGGGTACAAAGAGGAGCTATTGACAAATTGAGTCCATCTTTACCAAAAATATGGACATAAGTCCAATAATTCATTGACCAATTCAATCACCATTCTACCAAGTTGGAGGAGTAGGATGTAAATGAGGTCCTTCATTTGAAATTTGACTCGGGGTTGTTTTATCATCTCAAGGAGTTAGAAGCTTTTCACCATAACTTCTTTACAGCATTCTTTTCAGCTTACTTTGAATGTGAGATCCCATCACAAACTCCTCTAAACTTGTTAGTTCTCCATCAAAGAATGGAAATTCTTCATAGAGTGGCTTTGTAATGTCCCCTTCCTCGCTGATCAGCTTTGTTGACCATTGGCCTATTCCTGACCTGAGGCTAGTTGGAGGCTGAAATTAGGGTTTCCACTTCGGAGGTGTTTTTGAGGTCTTGCATGTTGGAGTTTCTGACGCATGTCTAGTGGAGCTTTCTGGGTTTTTGGAGAGCTTCGCAATGAGGTAACATGCATGACAGGATATTGACTTGCATTCTCAGTTGCTTTTTGGAGGCTTGCATGTTGGAGTTTTCCAGTTTGGATTCTGGATTCCTTCTGGGTTTTCAGAGAGCTTCGCGATCGTGTGACATGCAACTGAATTCAGAGAACTTTTCCGGACTTACTATTTTTAGTAAGTTGCGACGGCTACTCAAAATGTGGAGAAAATGAGTTTGGAACAACTTACTATTTTTAGCAGTATGCTATTTTTAGTAAGTACTATTTCTGGCAGTGCTATTTTTAGCAACAGTTCAACAATTCAGTGCAGTGGCTATTTCTGGTAGGTCAGTTTGAGCAGTGGTCTCCAACATTTAAGGTGATTATTTTGCAAGTTTGATATTTGATGAAAAATAATGTTTTAAGTGAAAAATATTTGGCTAAGGCATGGAGGACGATTTGGAGAGATAAGTGATTTTTATAATGTTTATTAATTAAACATTTTGGAGGCTTTATTTGGCAAATGACAATGTTTTAAGTGAAATATTAACTTAGGCAAAATGGATGCCTAGTTTGAAGGAATATTTGCAAATTATAAAATATTTCACTTAATCATATTTGGACGCCTATTTGAGGAGATATGTTATTTTATAAAGTATTGCACTTTAATACTTTTGGGATGCCACATTATACTTTATTAGCATTTTTGATAAAGTATATTTCATTATTTGGAGAAGAGGCTAAATGAAATTCAAATTGCAAATTATTGAAGATGAATGTGAATTTGAGATAGGTGCCCTAATTGGAGGGAAAAGAAGATTTGAATTTGGGAGAGAAAAAAGTTATAAATAAGAGTGTTGGGCTCTTCATGGATATCTATTGTTGCTTATCATACTATTATGCTGCTGAAATGCTTTTAGAGCTTGCTTCAAGGAATGCATACCTCCTAGTTCCTTCTCTTGGTTTCATGCTTGAAAGATAGCACCTAGCTGAGTTTCCAGAGACTGCTTCTCATCCAAACTAGCAGACAGAGCATCAAGGTTGAAGATTTTAGAGATTTGTGAGTTTTGCATTTGCTTATTAGGGTTTTGCTGAAATAGATTTTTATTCATATCTCATTGTATGATTTTTATATTGTTCTGGGTATTGAATTGTTGAGTTTTGCAGCCTTGGGCGCCCCTCTATGCTAAGTTGCAGATTTTTTAGAGGTGTCTTGGATTTTATCTTGTTGGTAGAACATTTCTTGAGGCCATACCATTATGTTTTGCCTGACAAATGTTTAGAAAATAAAATTACAAGTTGTTAAAGTCATTTCTTGATTAGAATCTGGTCGCCATCTTCATATTGTTCATTTGCATCAGATTTCATGTCATTTGGACAAGTCTAGGGTGAGTTATGAGCATTTTAGTGAGTTATGGAGTTGCTGGTTATGCATTTTCAGTCTATGTTCAGTCATATCAGCTTGCATAAAGTTTGTCATTTGAGTTGGGTTTGGGTTGAAAGTCATTGTGATCATTGAAGAGACATTCTACATTGTTGCAGCATTGATTCTTCTAACTTATTGATCTTGGCAGGCATTTCTATATCATTGTAAAGCTGAACAGTAGTACTATCAGCTATCTTATTTACTTGCTAAGCTTTGTAATTTCCCACTCATAGTGGAAGAGATTGGCCACTGTTCAGTCCCATTGTATTGCATTAGACCCTCAGCACCATATGTTAGCGCCTCATCCATTCTGGGTTTGAGTGCACATTCTTGGTGTTTGAGTTACTTTCAGCATTGCATCATTTACAATAGAATCTCCGCCAAATGGTAGCGCCTTACCCACCTCGGGTTTGGAATGCACATGCTTGGTGTTGAGTTTTCCTTTTAGCATTGCATCATCTCTTTCAGTTCCTCTACCATATGGTAGCTCCTTTCCCACCTTGGGTTTGGAAGCACATTCTTGGCGTTGAGTTCTTTCAGCATTGTTTACTTCCAATACTGCATGCACAAGATCCTCTGACCATATGCTTGCCTCTCCTAGGCACATTCTTGGTTAGAGTTATTTTCCACATCATTTTGGTTTTGGAGCTAACCTTAACGGGTGTGCGTTGCATTGTATTTGTTATTGAAAATTTGGAAAAAAATTGGTCCACTTCATTACACCTTGTAGTGGGTTCGACTAATCTTCATCTGTAAAAATGGAAGAAATATTGAGGCTTCAAGTGCACCAAAACATTATACAAATGAATGTTGCCTCAAAACAAAGAAAGAAAAGACCCTCATGGCTGACTCCAAAGTAAGCCTAGAATTTCAAAGATTCAAGTGCCAAATCCCACAATTTAACCCCTCATCTCATCATCATCATGGTTAATGCCTATTCTTCTAACAATTGGAGACCTTTAAGGTCAATTTCCAGAATTCAACTCCAAAGAGAGATTATGGAGCTTAATTATTTAACAAAAAATGATGGATGATCTTCAATTGTCAACTCCAACACATCCACACCCATGCCACTTGTGATGGATCAAGCAGGATACGCATTTTGTAATTTTGTCCCTCAAGTGTTCTATCATAATTTCCATTGATTCATTCTAGGATACATTTGATTGTGAGACATCATTCCTCTTAGTTGATGTAGTCTTGATAATTGGATACCCTTGTTAGTGCTTATCTTTAATTGCTTCCACAAGACCTATCAAATATACGAGGATGGTAAAGTGTATGACTATGGACTCACTTCTTCTATTGTTTCCTTTCTCTTCAATATGTATATGTGTGTATATATATATGTGTGAGTGTGTGTGTGTGTGTGTGTGTGTGTATGTGTATGTATGTATGTATGTATATGCTCATATATATGCAAATGCATGTATATATATATGTATGTATATGTATGTATGTATATATATACCTCTCTATGCTTTTCTTCTACATATATACGTTCATTCACATAACCTAAGCTTATAATTTTCTACTTTTCCCTAGACTCGTTTTCTCATTTGATTTCTTAGTCATCTATCTTATTCTTTTGTTTTGTGTATTTTCAAATAGGTGTGTATATCTCTACATATATTAGACATTTGTTCATGAAGTTATATACATACCAAAAAAATAATATAGATATTCATATATATGCATGCTTGCTTACTTTCTCATTGGTTTGTAATAGCTTTGTATGCATATTCTTACTTTTATTTTCATTCAGTTATTCTCAACTCTTGCTTGCATTTTCGTTCATAAATATTCTCTTTATGCTCTAATTCATCTATATATATTATAAACCCATTCATTCTCATAACATTTTCTTATTTTTTTCCTATTTCTCTCTAGTCTACATATGCATGCTTGCTTACTTTCACATTGGTATGTAATAGCTTTGTATGCATATTCTTACTTTTATTTTCGTTCAGTTATTCTCAACTCTTGCTTGCATTTTCATTCATATATATCCTCTTTATGCTATAATTCATCTATATATTATATACACATTCATTCTCATAACGTTTGCTTTATTTTTCCAATTTCTCACTAGTCTCATTTGCTCTTTTGATTTCTTATTCATACATCTCTTGGTTATCTTCAATGTTATATCATTCCTATGTGTATATATATATGTATATTATACATATATTTATTTAGTTATACACGTATAAACATATATAGATATTCACATACATGCATACTTGCTCACTCATCGTGTCAATATAGGCTTTTATGCTTTTGCTTTCTTCTATTTCATTCTTATATTTTCAACTCTTGCTTGCATTTTCATTCTTTCAGTCATACATATTTGCATATATTTATATATCAACTTGATAATTTATACATCTTCATGCATACTTGTGTATTCTTTGATATTCTAGTTACACAAGTAGATATAAACTCACTTACGTCTGTATTCATTTATATCTATACACCTTGATGTTTACTTTCAACACACCTATGTTGTGACTTTCTTATGTATATATATCTGTTTTCAATCTGGTTATTGATTTACATTCTCATTCGCTCTTTTAAGTTTTGTCTTTCTATAGTCTAATTGTGCTCCCAATTTCTTGTTTTTTTCACATATTTCTCTACCATATATTCTTAGATATAGGGTATATTTATTTATCAGTCATATTTCCATATGCATTCATATATTAACACACACATGCACATATACAAATATATATAGATATAGTTGCAAGGTATCATATAGGCTTGTAGAGATACACATTTCATTATAATAGCCTTTGTATTGACATAACTCTATACACATGCATACAGATATTCACTAATGATTAGATAAATTTATATGTATTTATATATCCTTTTGCTCTCATTCATGTCTTCCTTATATATGTGTACTCAAATATACTCATACATATTTATCCATTGATTATATTTTACCAAGTTTATAATTATTTTCTTTTATTCTTGTTGATTTTTCACTCCTTACCTTAATTTCCTTCTCTCCCTTAACCCCTCTTCCTCACATTTGTCCCTCATTCTCTGGTCCTCTTGTCACTTCCTCCCCTGCCCCTTTTTTAAAGACTATGGCTGCAATCCAATTCTTCACTTTCCTCTTCCTGATGATGGATCATTGAGTGTAATCTGAAACGCCAATAGAAAAACATGCACACTTAATTCTAGAAGTAATCTTTTGAATCTTTCAAGTATAGCTTCGAAATTTATTATTTTGTTTTGTCCCTTCTATTTGATCAGTGATGGTTTTGTTACAGATCCCACAATCTTGAGATACAAACAGGGACCCAGTCCCTAGGCATGGGTTTTAATATTCTGCCACATCATGACCTTGTATCCAGAACTTCCTGTGGATTGAACCTGGGTATTCGTTGTGTCGTGCCCCAGCCTTTACCACTCAATCGCAACCGTTGGACTGGCTTGAATTTTATGTTTACAACATGACATTTTTATATAATGTACTGATCAATTTTGTTATAAAGCTCATTATTGTAATCCTAAAAACAACTTTTGCAATCCGTTCCGGAGGGTGTACAGATGCCCAAACCATTCTTATGCTTTGGTATGGTTAAATGTATAATGGAAGTGAGTACACTACAGTTTCGTTTTGCTTTTCTAAATGATGATACACACTGAAGAAACAATTTCAGATACAGTGCCATAAGAAATAAAAATAAAGGAACATATAGTTAACATCAGAGTTTGAAAAAAGTGTGGGAATTAAAATCAAATAGAAGAGTTCTATACAAATTAAGTCATCAATTTACATATATTTTGAGAGGATAAAAATTGAGCATCCATTTAAATCCAACAGCTGCAGTGCATTCTTTCTTAGAAGCACTACTCTTCCACTCGAGATTATAAATTGCATCAAGAATCTTTTTGATGGAACCAAAGTTCTCTCTCTTTTTCTCATCTAGAAATACTTCTCCATGTGAACTGATGTTCGGATGGCTGTTCAGGAGTGTCTCAAACCACCCGCTTCCAGATCTTTGCATGGATAAAATAACAAAATTGTGCACTGGAGTACAAGAGCATTCTTTTCTGGGGAACAAAGTAATAACAAAACATTATCAAGTTGTTCCAATAAGACTGAACCACAAAAATATCAAATGAAGTGAACACTTAACATCCCAAAAATAACATTTCAATACCGACTGTATGAAGTTGGTTGAGGATAATGAGTCGCAATGCTACGATCAGTTTGGAGCTGGCATGTTACTACATTTTCTCTGCTGTCTGTAGGCAAAAACCGTCTTGATTTCCTGCTTGAAATCCTCTGGTCAATATTCATAAAGCACAGGCATATTCCGCTTAATCCTACCAATAAAAGAATGAGAAGCTTTGTCGCAATGGACACATGCTTCTTTGCATATTTTTCCTGCATAAGTAATGGTTTGCCGCATAAATGGGATTAGGGGTCAACACGATTTGCTGTTTCTTTAGTTGTACACTGGCAATCTCCGAAGTCTTGAATCTTCATTGACTTGAGGCGACACCTAAACATATAAACAAGATCACAGAAGTCTTTAAATCCCTATTACATAAGAGAGAGTTACTGATGTAAAAGGCATGCAAATATTGAATCAACAGGTAACATAAATAACAGTCTATGAGATAAAACTTAAAATAAATCTTTTGAGTGGGGATTTCCTCTAAAGATACCATGGGATGAAGAAATATATCCAATGTGTAGGCTCATGAAAGACCAAGGATGGAAGCGTGGAATCATAAAAACTAAAAATAATCGCTGACAGAAATTTGTGAAATAAACTTATATAAAAGTAACTTGAGATCCATAATACCTATGTGCTGCCCTAGGGGTATCATAAATTTATCCAGTTCAATTGAATTTGTTAATGAAACACATTGGTGTCGAGTATAGACTCAATTTCATCATTTTCCAAATCAAATACATACAAATCTAATAGCAAACAGACAATCAGACCCAAAATTCTGCAATTTGCATGGTATCTTATTAAGGACACCTTCAACACAACAAAATGTTAATTACATCAGCTCCCAATAATTTATTTGTTTTCAATCACTTCAGATTTAATCCAGTTGTTCTACAAGGATGTAAATTTCTTACTTCAAATCCAATAAAAGCGACCCCCAATAATCAAAATCTCAGAATTCTTAAACTCTACCCATGCAGGAAAACACGTTATCTCTGCTTCGCTCTATTTTGTTGAGAAAATGCATCCTTAAAATCTTTCAAAAGCAGCATATGCACATTTGCATATATGCCTAAGCATTTTATCATAACGATAGTCTTTAACAATACGAGCCATCTGTTTGTGGTTACTTTTTCTCTACGTCATTCTATGTCAATGTTGTTCAATAAGCAATGGCTACACTAGTCATTGCACCTGTTACTGGCAGTTTGCCCTCAATGCAACAAAAATAGCCAAACAGTATGCAAATTCAAAGGATAAGAGGATTGCACTTCTGATTCAGTGACCTGGGATCAATTGGCAGCCA
This sequence comes from Sequoia sempervirens, assembly GCA_007258455.2. Lineage (NCBI taxonomy): Eukaryota > Viridiplantae > Streptophyta > Pinopsida > Cupressales > Cupressaceae > Sequoia > Sequoia sempervirens. The sequence goes on along the minus strand of VDFB02081055.1, from coordinate 2,951 downwards.
ATAAGTGCAAAACTGTAAGCGAGAAATGTGTGGAGATCGTTGGGATATGCTCTGAGACTCCTATTATTCCTGCTCATGTTTGTGGCCCTTGTTTTGTCCCTCGAGTGGGTGTAAAAACAAATTAACCAAGATTATATTTATCTGAGTCTCACGAGTGTTAATCTTTCTGAAAGGAGATGAGTGCTCTAAATATCAAGCTTTCTCAAAAAGGAAATGGCGATGAGGTCTGAACAGGAAGAAAATATAGAACAAAAGGTTAAGAGGAAGACAACTTACAGTGTCCATTTCTGTACCGTGCCGTGTCGGACCAACGTCAATTCCAAAACTTCTCTACATTAAAAAAAAATCATCCAATCAATACCCACCAGAAAAGAGCTAAAATGTTACTTGTCTCGCAACTGAACAACAACCGGACGGACATAACAAAGAAAAAGCCCAAATGGGTAACCAATGTTGGTAAAAATCGTTAACCTACACTCCCAAACTCCCACATCCCCTTCGCCGAGTACCAACAACCTCGAAACTGCCTTGGAAAGAAAGCTCCCTCCCCACACTATAATATTGAATAAACAACAAAATAAAAAAGTGGCGTGTCGCCCGATCAAGTTCTAGTTGAAACTCAAAGATTCTGCCTGCAATGTATGCCGGCAGAAAAGAATTGCCAAAATAGGTTTAAAATATGTTCTATTTTTCCTGTCAACAAGATCTTCAAGAATAAATTATATGACACCGAGCTTTCTTTGGCATGATATGTGCATTCGGTATGAGCAGACAACACGTATACGGAAAAGAAAGACGATAATGTGACTCACCCCACAACCAGAAAAGACGAAGCCCGATAAAAGATCAGTTGCTGCAAAACTGGGTGTCGTACATTCCAAGAAGGTGAATTTATTACGAGACGGAATACAGAGTATTTACCGGAAAATATCAGTGCCGGCCATTCTCTTGATTTTGCTTCTACTTGCTCGAGCTGCAGTCTATTTACTGTTATGGATCCCATGATCTTCCTGGTCTACAGTTTGTCGCGGTCGTTTATGATGTCAATGTAGACGCCTGGCAAAAACTACGCCTACCAGATTGTTTTGAATAGGTCTCTAATACTGTACACATGTGTTTTCAATGTCTCACCTCACAAAATATAAAATTTTGAAATTTTCCGACAGTGCTTAATCAATGGTCGCATAGCCATTGGCAGTACAAAAAGGCTGCTACCTAAAAAGATTGTTTATTGTTCCATGTTTTCTCAGTTTATATTCTACTCACAATATACCTGTGCAGGTCTCATAAATAATTATGTTTAAAGAGTATTAAAAATCGTCTTTAAATATAAAGAACTATTTTAAATAATGTATTTTAATCCTACCGGATATTAAGTCGTAACTGATATTCCTAACATAATAATCAATATCATGAAAAATCTCTTATGAAAATGATAACAAATGTATTTTTTTTAATAAGTTGAATATGTCTTCAAACAACATAAACTATTTTATTTTCATTAATAATATTTTATATATTTTTTCCTTATTAACTTGTTATTTTATTAATAATGTTGGAAAAATCTTACATTATTGATATATTTTTTCCATTGACTTGTTATATTTTTCATTTTGTTGATTTTTTTTAATATAAGTAGATACTTGTAAACATTAATTGTGATGTAAGAGATAATAATATTTTCATATGTACGTTTATTTAAAGTATTAGTCTTTAAATTTTATATATATTTGAAAAAGAAAATAGATATCTACCACATAATTCCTTTTAGATAAATTTGGATAAACAAATAATATAAATTTATCTTTGTAGCATCATAAATTTATCTTTCAAGTCTATCAAGCAATTCAAGCATCCATCAAATAACCTTTGGTGGCAACTTATGGTGTGAACATCACTTTGACAAGGGTTTCATATATAAGATAACATTATCATTTATCATTTATCATTTCAATCAATTATTGTTTAAATGGTCTCTACCCGACCTAGGGCACACCCTCTTGATCCTCATCATTGTTGTATGTGGAGGTGGAAACACCATAACAAGGTTTGACTTAGGCAATCCCTCTATATAGCACAACCTTTCCCCCTCTTTTTATGTGTGAAAGTCAAATCTAGAAGTTTTGTTCTAGAACCAAGTCACGGGAAACACAAAGTAGACTATAGCCTACCTTATGGAGTTTGTAGATCCTGAAAAAGCATTTTTTCTAGTCTAGGGCAGTACCGCCCTTGACCAGCAAATTTAGGCTCAATTTTCAATCATAAGTTCCTCTTTGTATCCTCTTTCTAGATATGTGTTTGTTCCAACAATTTTTGTTTTCACTTATGTGATAAATTACATTTTTAGATCTAGGGTTTATGTCTAATAAGCTTGTTAAAACTTACATCAAATTTCTTCTCTTTGCAACTCAAAAGAACCAAATCCTAGGAGATTGGCTCTCCCTTGTGGCAGCTAGCCAATCATCAAACCCTAGTTGGTTTGTATTTGAATGTGGAGTCAAGGTGACAAGAAGTTTATCCTAGTTAATCTACTAGTTGGATCTAGGATCTCTTTTCCTACTTCACATTTTGGTGAACCCGACATATCCTACACCTACAATTTTCTTATTTTTATAGCATACATTCTGAAAATTGATTCAAAACCTAGGTTATTTGAATGTATTGTTATTGATTTGCATTTGTTTCATTTCCAAAATTAAGCATCTACATTCTTTGTTCATGAAAAATTAAACACCTTGGTGAATTCAAGTTAGATCAAAATTGCAGAATATTTGGCCTTAATTACATTGTTTCATATTTGATTTTGCTTGTTTATGGCTTAGATCTAAGTTAATTCATTTCAATTTGCAAATGTTATATGTTTACTTTGGAAAAATAGAACATTTTGTTCCTTTCAAAATCATAAAACTTAAACACATTTTATCACATTTCTATTAGTATATCAATGTTTT